>MU007109.1:0-111374 GCA_010583015.1 Tothia fuscella
CTTCCAATTTTAGCGTGTGTTATAGGTGGGGTTGTGTTATAGGTGGGGTCAATACTCTATATTTATACTTTACTAAAAACTACTAGGGTATACTAGTAAATATATAATTCTAATACGGCTCTTATTCGAGGTTTAAATATATAGAGAATACTACTAAATCTATATTAAGAGTAGACTTAGATATAATAAAACCAAATATATAATATAGCCTAATATATATAAGGGCGCTCCTTTTCGTCCTTTAATTTAGTAAAAGTATACGTTTACTATTCTAGTCGAAAGCTACTTAGTTTAGTTAATAATAATTTAGCGAACTATAATAAAAAGGGGCTATATTAGTATAAAGAAAGTAGGAAGTAATAGTAGTCCTTATATTAGTTATTACTAAAACCTAAACCTATAGATAGAGAATCTAGGAAAAAGAGAACTAAGTAATGTAATAACGTCGACCTAGTCGCTATTTAAGAAGTATAGGAATATAGAAGATAGGGCCTAAGTTAGAGAGTATATCTAGTAAAGAGTAGATAATACCGACAGTATGTTCCCTAACCGAGAATATCCAACCGCCGAGCGTAGTCGTCCCAGCATATAGATCTATTAAGGCGAGTCTACGTATAACACTACTAGCTCAGGTTTCGAAATACCGACTAGAGTCTAGAATTCTGTAGTGTTCGAGTCGCTGGACCATGTAGAATGAAACTGAGGTTACCATCCTGCTCTCACATCGAATATACTGGTTGATACTAGAGGTCGTGAATATGTCTTAGTGGCCTTTGCGTAGAAAGTGAAATTGCTGGATATCAAGACTCCAGTAATGAACGTCCTAGAAAGCTCAGAGAGCAGCATGATGGAGGTCAATATGCTTGCTAGGGGATATAGCTAGGGTATATAATTGCAGGATTCGAAGTACCAATCCTGCGCAGATTGCACTTGCTCCAGCAGGCTGTCCAAAATTCATACTGAAGAGTGGGAACACCACTTCAAGGTATGTGTGAGCCTAGACTGTCTTCCATGGTCTGAAGTGGGTATTATGCTACCATAAACCTTACAACGAAAAAAACCTAAGCGCAGCAATAGCGTGACGGAGATACCAGTCGGTTGCTCGATGTGAGCGCCATCAGTCACACGCCTTCTCGTTATACTCTGTAGATACTGCTAGAGAATATGCTCGGAAGGTGGCTGCGGTTGGGTGACGAAATCGACGGGACTGTAAAATCGTGCGACGGAACAGAAGGTGCCACCATTTGGCAGGGTGAACTCGCAAGGTGAATCACTCAAGTCTAACTTTGGTTTGAGGAGCTTGTCTTGGTCTTTTTACCCCATGAAATAGACTTGTCCGAACACGCTAAAAGGGACTCATCTCGACGGTGACCTGTAGCGAAAGCTGGTCTCGAATTGCCTTTGAAGAAGGTTGGAGGCTATCAGCAAGCCCAGTCTGGTTGCTGTAAGAGCATGTTGCTATAATTGGCCATCATATGGCTAGAACTTGGTAGGAATAAAAGAGCCCGAAGGTCCAGACCCTCCTGTTTCGAGGTTCACCACTCGTGCATGTTTCCAGCAACAGCGAACACAACTGGTACATAGTAAGAGCAACTGTTGGTCATGGCACGCGGGGTACAGCAGCAGTCATAAATCCACCGAGGTTTGGACTTGGGTTCTGCATTTATGTCCCCTTTCCAAGCTGCATCCTGTGAAATTTCGGGCGTACTTTAGTGTGAGCTCAGAACCAATGTAGTGATAGATCCTAACGATAGAGAGTTTTATGCAACGTGGAAGACGGTAGACTTTAGACCATTTCGTGTTAGCACGCAAGATAACCAGATCTGGGAGTGACCAAGATGAAAGCTTGGTGATGTTGAAGACTGATGAGTGGGTCTACGAAGTTCTAGATCCCCAGTGCGGATCATTCCGCACAAACCGCTGCAAAGCCGTTGAAGACCTTGACGGCAAAATTGTGCTTGGTACAATAAGATATCGTCGGCGTTGACGTATAACGAAAAAGCTGTCTTTAGAATAATGGTGGATATATTCACCAAGATTCCCGCGTCAACGGTGTGAGCGTCCTTGAGTCCGAGTACTGCGAGCTAGTATGCACCAAAAACCACTCGTATCCTGGTACGGAAGCACTGTTTCCTGGAGCCTGTTCCGTGAAGTTATGGGGAAATCTTTGACCGGTAATGTGAGTGGGAAAGATGGAACACATGTATTTGTGATGAGCCACTCTCCTGGTGACGAAATCGGGACCGTCGGCAACCTGAACGCAGAAGATTAAGGCTACCAGTGAATGTTGCGAGCGCTCGTAATGACTTTGTACAGATGGCGCAGGGAAATAGCAGCAGTAATAAAGTCAGTAATTCCCGTTGCCTGTGCAGGACGAGTTGTTGTCTGCAAAGTTTCGATCACCAGCCAATAAGAAGTTCTAGCCCGACTATCACAAACTAACTAGGGCTGAACCAAACTTCTTCAGGAATTGGATCTGCTTTGGTTTGTTCGAGAAGTTCGATGGCTACACTATCGCCAGATCTCCTGATGACAGAGACTTGTCGGGAGATTGTCTCGGCATTAGGGTCTTACGGGCATTCTCCCTCACGCTTATGGCTGGTTTGCTAAGCCCCGACGTTTGAGTCAACTTTGTGCATACGTTTGGTGCATGTCCGTTGTGCGGGTTCAACGAGCTGATTTGTCCGACCACAAGCGTTGTTGGTTGTTTCTGCATATATTAAGCCATGTGCCTCGTACAGCTTGAGCGTTGGTAGTCAATCCAATCTTTACACCACACCCCTGTATTGCCAGTTATTCATATAATGCCCTCATATACTCTTAGCACTTCTTCAATACATCCAGCTTCTTGTTATTTTTCTTACGCACCACGTTCATCGGATCATTGGTCTTCAGAAACTCCAATCGATACTCCAGTTTCATCGTCTCAGCCCACAGCAGACACACGAAATCCATTCCTCGCAGCTCGTCTGCCACCAGCTTACCTCACTCCAACCTCAATGGATGTCTCAAAATTCCTTCAATTACAAACTGCCGCAGCCTACCAAAATAATCATCAATCAAGGCCACAGATGAGTTCTTCCAGCAGCAACTCTTCATCTGGATCTGGCTCTTCTTCACCCTCACGGCCAGTCATGCAGTGCTCACGTTGCCAACACGAGGGCGGTGCAATGGTCAAATACTCGCTTTCTTCCTACTACTGCAACCGATGTGCTCAGATTGTGGGATATCCCGGCTGAACTTCTATTACTCGGCCAATTGAGCCGCATAACGGTCCATCAGCAATTGTTTGGCTTCGACCATAATCCCGCCAAAGAAGGGCTCTTGGCGTCGTGTCCGTCAATATGTGGTTGCTTTGAATCAACCATTCGACTTGTTGTGAGTCGCAGCCAGAATTGGCCGACCACAACGGATCGACATGTTCATGAAACGTGTCGGAATATGGAGAAGACATGAGTGCGAAACTCAAAGGGATAAAATGGTTGGGTGGACTCAACGTGTGCCGATCACGATGTATGAATATTGCAAACCTAATTTGCACTATCAATTGAATCGAATTGTTACGAAGAACCAATCAACCCGACTTATCATCATGTCTAATCATTTCTTCTCTTGTAATGCCTGTCGAGTGTATGACAGCCACTAGTATTTCGGCCACGGCTCCGGTGACCGTCCAGATCGACGATTCACGTTATGCACAATTACATCATCCTCCAATCAGACGAGCTGTTCACTAGCCTCGAGCTTAAGGAACCAATCATCAGCAGGGCGTAGATGCTTTATAACGATCTCCTAACACATTTCGATGGCATTGTCGAATGCACCTTTCAAAACATCATGGCATTCGCTTCATTAGCATCACCCAAAGCGGGAAGTTGGGAGTCGCGACGGAGGTCTGCTCCGAAATCACAAGGCAATTCATCCCACTCACGATACGACTGATTTTGGTGTTATAATTGTTAACTATCCTCCCCTGACATCGGACCCGGTTCCGTCGCCACCTACCAGATACTACTTCAAGCTGGAATGACCGCTATCTTCTCCCTGGATCCCCATACTCCCAGCATTGCGTCTGAGTGCCTAAGTGGTTACTCTGTTCGCCCGACTTCTGCCTCATGGTCACCGCATTCTCGATCACGCTAATTCGGTCGTCGAAGTATGCATGCGGTTTTCTACTACTGGAGCGGTGTGAAAAACTACGGTTTATCCACCTGACTTTCTCAACGATGAAATGGCCTCAAACTCGCGTTTCCATCGATATCCCAACGGCGCTGACAATCGGCGGCATTGTACCTTCTCGCATGCTAGCTCTTTCCCCAGATTGTCTAGATTGCATATAGTGAATCACGATACTAGTTATGCTAGAAAGACATAGGACGACCTTACGAGTATATTTGCAGCACTATTGTGGACCAAAGCCATTGTTAGGGATGCTTGGAATTTATCGAGCATTGCACTTATACCTCATTAGCTTTCTATGTATTTTTCGCTGCTGACTTCAGCAGGAAGACGTTTCCGATTGTTAGATTCGAGTTTCATTCGCCATGGCGAGCTAAAGGGGTCTTTCTTGCATCTTTAGGAAATGACCTCATGCCAGTCAAAAGCTCGCCAATGTTGTCCTCGGGGTAAAAGTCCATGGCACATTGGATTTTGCCAGAAACAATAATTGATTAAATCAACACTCAGGTTTGTCGCCAGATCTGCTACGAGGCTTCTTTCCATATCTACAGTGTCGATACCTCCAAAGGGTTTACTGGCTCATACATCCTGCACAATAGCGTCAATTGAGATTAGTACATGTGGAGACTGGCTTTGATATCTATGATCAAAAAGCCTGGGTATCTGCCTTGACTCCCATGTCCACCAAAACTTTCCGGCCTCCGTCATCTCCATGTTGATCTGCACCTTGCATGGGAAGATACAATCTGCCATCATGGCATAAGGTGTTATTATCGCGGATTCCACTCCTGCTATAAGTGGCATCTGTCTTGCTTCCACCGCTTTAAGCGATGCACTCCTTATATCATCGAGAGTTACCGCAAGTGAGCCGGACCAACTAATTTCTGTGAAAAATTGGACAGAGCCTGGAACCAGTGGTTTTGACTGGAGCTGGACATTAAGGGACCAAAAGGGAGGTTGTGAAGACTGGGAGAGGGAACCATGTGCCGAGCGGGATGAATGGGCGCACTAAGGGCAGGATGCTAAATAGCGTCTCAGACACATCAACAGGAAGAATTTCTTTTAGGTCAAGAAGCGCCTAAAACGCACACAAAAGTACATCGCAAAATTGGAGCCGAAATTCGGAAATCAGAGGACTGGGAAGCAAAGACGAAGCTGAGGTGGAACGACAGAGCGCACACGCACATGAGAGAGGAGGCTACTAAAATGAACACTATGTTGCAAATTTAGGGCCACATTTGAGTACTGACGGGGAGCAGAGTATTTGCGTGTAATCAAGCGTGCCAGAAAGTCTATGGTTTGGCAATTAGACAAGGACAGAAAGATTGGATCACATCTCACGAAAAGCTCTCCTGTCCATGCCTTTGTCCCAACATCACGTAGGATGAATAAGTAACTAGTATTGCTTCTAAAGAGGTCCAACATTTCCCCCTTTCCCTCAAATCTTCACACGTCTTGGCTGATCTACACATATATTCAAAACGGATGGGTTAACAGGACCTAGGCTTGAAAAGGAAATGGCCAACCTTTCGCTGCTTCTATTGCACACCTTATGAACGCGAACACATCGTACTGTTGCATACAAGCATCATTACGAGTAAGCGCTGGAGAGAAGAGTAAGAAATCGGTCGGTTGAAGCCTTTGAATTTGTTGGACACACTCTTCTGAATTAGCACCACATAGGGATGGTTACGGTTCACACGAAGAATCAAGAGCCGCAGGATACTTTTCGTAATGCCTCTGGAGGATCAGGTTCCATGATGAAATTGATAAAAAATGGCCCTCGCCGCACTATAGATAAACGCGATCTTTATCGCGAAAGCTTGGGGCGGATGCAAACCTTGCCGCACTCTAAATCCTCCGGGAAACGCAATGATAAGGAGGCCGCCGGATGAAAGAAAAGTGGTCAATGTTTCTTGCACTTTCTGCATTCTTAGCAGCCGTTGTCTAATGTTTCAATTTTAATTCTTTTTCTACTGTAATTGGAACATGTCGACCCCAAAGCTCCGACGACGAGCCTTCGATCCATTATTGTTGACTACGGTCATCATGATGAGTGAATTTCTAGGCAGGGTCTTGACTGTGCTGCTCGCGATATCAGCTGTTGTTCTCGCGGCATTGACATGGAAAATTACCAATGAAAAGTCAATGGCTTTCTTCATCACAGTGTGTAGACATCTCATGAGCATCGTAGCCTATACTGATACCTGAGTCATGCCAACAGATATGCATTGCAATGCCGTGCAATGTTATTGACAGTGTTTGTCTCGCATTCGATCTGCACTATCGTTATGAAGATTTACCAGGCTTTAGAGCAAGTCCTAGATCAAGGGGACTTGTTGATACCGCGATATTAGTTGCTCTAATTGTGGGAATATTTAACATGGGCTCAACTGAATGGCGAACCGTAGCATCTGGCTCCACTACCTCTCTTTCGAAAAGCAAAGAGAGCTTGGTATGGCACTTGGTCAACATAGGTATTGCTGTGGCGTAAGTACATATCTAATTGGCGTCTTCCATTTCTGATCCGAACAGAGCGGCTCACTTCTGGATGGCGACCATGTCGTGCGTTGGTTGTTTGAGAAAAAGACGTAAGTCTGGCAGACCAGATACAAACGTAGAGATGAGTACATATCCAGCATGATACGAAGGAAGCCCGTAGGTGTTGTTGGGATTGTGGCGTCGACGAATTGTACTGCCATAAGGATATCATAATCTCCAACGTATGACAAAAAGCTATTGCCTAGTGTTGTCAGTGGCGATGGTGGCAAATGTGGTAGAGAATGCCTAATTTGTACTAACACTACCGTCATGGTCAATGTACCATTTGCAAAGTGTAACAGGATACACCTAGTCGTACTGGACTTGGCTCCAACTCAAGGCATTGCACACGATAGGAGTATCAACCATATGCCCTGGGAGGTGCTTTGCTTCAACAACCACCGTTCATGCTCTGACCCGACCCGCGCATATCAGATTACACCACCACCAGATGGTGGAAATGTTAGGGTTTCGCAGGTTTTCCCACATCACAAACTCGCTCCCATTTCGAACGAACGAACAAAATGATGAGGACGCCTAGACCAAACCTGGCCCGACCTGGCTTCAAACGCATAGCCGCTTCAGGTCGGATGTATATCTTCCTTCCCCTCCTTCCCCATCGTCCAAGCTTGGACAAAAAAGCCTGCAGCCCGTTTTTGATAGCGGGAGCCTGCATCCCACAAAAGTATGGCGCAATACAAGATCTGCCGAAATGTCTCATTGTGGCCGGGATCGCACTCATCGTTCAGTGTGATGTATGTTGGTACGAAGGTCGGGGTGCTTGGCTACTGGACCGAGGGAGAACACTGCACTCCTGGTTCGTGTAACTTCGATGTACACCAGGGAAGAACGAGGTCTGTGCTAGTACGGGTGTGGGGTGAACGGTTGCTCCTCCTGAGAACGTGCTGGACCGCGCTGAGGGAGAAGCGTGTAAATTACGCTTAGCTAAGGAACGATCTTTTAGGCGGCTCTTTGAGACTAAACATAAGTGGAAGTGGACTCCTGTTGGTGTGGCCCTCTAAAGGCTCCCATAAAAAGGAGAAACTCATACGAACTGTCACTCAAGGGTCAATTGAGTAGACAACCTTTGCTCTCACCTCCTCTTTCGCTTTCAACGGCATCGAATGTTCCACCGTAAACTACACTCGCCATGAGCTATCATATTCTCTTGTTGGTTTCCTGACACGTTTGCCTCTCGCAGCATCCACATAGATGCGGCAGCGGGTATGATGCTTCCCCGAGCAGAATAGTCATGGCTCTCCTGTCGAAAGAACCCTGGTCGCGCAGCAGGTGCTGCCCTGTCCCATACTTGCTTCCTCCGGGGAGTATGAGGGCGAAAGCTGGAGCTCTTCGATCACCTATCCCAATCAAAAGCCATTATTGAAGTTCTCTTTGATATGAGGCCTCACCATGCTCAGACAATAGAGTGATAGGCTGACAGACAACGAAGGGTTTTTTTTCTCTCCTCGCAAGTTCACCTTCTTGTCAAACCACTATCATCCGATATCGGCATCGACGACACCCTAGATGAGCTGTTCATCTAGTATTTACCATCACCAGCAAACAAAAAGAGAAGATCAAGCGTATGCCAGTCATAATTGACCAGTGACAACCAGGATAAAACGTGGGCCACAGAACGGTCGCCAAGCCTGTGTCTACCCGTCTTGTGTATCGTGCGAAGAATTTCTTGCTTTCCAAACTGCACCTCTCAATACGCTTGGAAATCCATGGGACGTACTGTGACTCGCACAACTGAACAGGATGTGGGTCGGGGAAATTCTGATCGAACGGCGCCCAACCTGTTGTAGCACCAAGAGGCTCAAAAATGTGCGCCTTTCTTTGCTTCGTAAGGCTACTAGCATCAGTAATGTAGGCTTGCTCGATATTTGTTGATGCAAATACTGTTCTCGACAGAGAAGAGGTTACTAACACAGCTGATACAGAATCTGCTGTCCGGGCGAGCCAATACCTATGATATCAATGGCTGTAAGTGGAATCTATGCCCAATGCGGAATGCTAGATATGTGAGACATCATCTGAAAAAACGGACACCCAGCTTCAATCACCTAAAAGATACCTGGAGACCCGGCAGCACTGTTCATTGGTCTCCACAGAGACAGATACATTGCCCATTGCGCAACGGATAGCCTTTCCGCAAGTACTCTTTGTTCGAGGATTGGCCAATGAGGGCAGCGGAAAGAGCTTGAGCCCTTTCCGTCAGCCATAGCCTTCTTTTCAAACGAGCAGTTCGCTGAGTGATGGCGAACCAAGTGGCCGTGCTTGGGAAGTAGATCGCGGGACTGGGGTACTTCAATATCGAGCCAACCTATGCGATCGCATATGAACGATTGGCTTTGCCAGATCTGTAAGAGACAGTGGTTCAGGTCACGATGTTCACTCCTTTCATTTGACTCACGATACCGTCAAACTTTGGTCATCAAGTGTCGCCCGTCGCCGAGAATTATCTGAACCTCATTCATTTCTCGTTTTTCCAACCCAAGTCACAACACTGCGAGTTTGTTTGCACTCTAGCTTTGACACCAAATTAGCGGCTTGCTTTATTGCATCAGAGATTGAGACACGCTGAATATTGTTGCGGCCTGGAAGCAACACATCAGCACAGCTCTTGTGGCAAACCAGTCTTTATACACTTTGGTAAGTGTGGTCTTTCGCGCTCATCTGGGAAATTCGAGCATCTGATAATCATGGAAGGCAGGAAGCCACAATACTGCACCACCTTGAAGCCTGCCCGGCAGAGGATACCGTGGTTGTTGCGTCGTCTAGTGCTCCTTATTCTGCGTCACTCTGATTTAGCAATTGAATAAGGAACGCTCCGTCCCTTTGCTCAGTCCCTCTTCTTGTGTATGGGACATATATCGATATCAAGATAATCTTCTCTTGCTTGGGATCCAAAACTAGAAATTATCTGCACGTCGGTTGCCGGCTTACATCAAAGAGAGTTAGGAATAGATATTCCAATACCTGCGACTCGCCACGAGGTGCTGGGATCCTTGCTCCGCCAGAATCCAAAGAGCTTGCTACAGGCCGTGGAAACCACAACTCCGCGTCCATTAGAGGCTCGGGTGACGTGGATCGCAAAGGGTGACAGCCATTAGTGCTGCACGCGAAGCATCATCGCGTCTGCAAGTTCCCCTAGCTCAACCCCACCAATGAACTTGAACATCAAGACGGATACTTGTAGTAGCGACGGCATGATGAATGCCTGGCCAGAACAGCAGTGCACTGAAGGCTTCATCAATACAGGCCAAGTTGACGCATATGCCCCTCAGCAATTCAGCAGTTCTACTAGTACCAAAGTTGCGACTCACAACGTGGTTTATCAGCATCAATTTACCCAGCCTTGCCAGTCCGTGACTTCGATCAGTGCGCCGACGCAGGGCCTTTTCAACAGGTCGATCCAAGAATATATTCCGACCAACATTCATTTCATACAGAGACATCCGTCCTTTGGCTTTGGTATGACGCCAGCAGTCCAGCCCTTACAGCACCAAGACCAGCAGTATCAAGATGAAATGGAGCAGCTAATGATGGCAACTGATGCGATTCCACATTTGGATATGCAATCCTCAGAGTCATGGAATGGGACTGCGATTGCCGCCAACTCCATGTTTCCTGTCAACTTCGATGGCAATATCTGGCATACAGCCACTCCACAGGGCGATCAGAAGGTTGACCCATTGTCGCAAACTCACGTGCTGCAGAACGCAAATCATTGCACGCCCTATCAGCGAGAGTACTGCCGCGATGCGATGGACTACAAGACCCAATATGGCCATCAGCCAGTCCAGTCTACCACAACATCGCTTTTTCCATCAGCATCATTCGACTCCTCATCATATATTGCAGCCACTCGGGCGAACATTGACGCGACTTACGCCATGAGCTCATTCGGTTCCTTTAGTGATCATTCAGACCTTGGACGCTCATTTTCTCCAGCTTCACCAACCCCATTCCTATCTGGCCCCCAAGAAGACAATGTCCGCATTCGGCGCGATAGCCACGAGCAACCAGCATTTCATGGCATGTCGGCGCGCGGCTTGGCTGGCACATCAATGAGTGGCACCGCGTATGCTTCGGAGGAGTGGTCAAGCACCTCCATCTTTGACCCACATCACGAAAAAGTTACACGTCGTGTTAACCCAGCTCTAATATTTCCTCAGCCACTCTCGATACTTCAGTCCCAGCGCGGGTTGAGTGACTTCCCTCTTATCGAACCTGATGAGCCCGACTTTGGCTCCCCAGACCTTGATGATGAGTTACCCGATCTGGAAAGTCCCAGTGAGTTACCGTCCCTATCCCCCGAGGCAGGCAGTGCTCCATCCCAGCCCGCCTCCTTGGCGCCCAGAACCACTCGCGATGCGCTGCTCGTCCATTGGCGACGGGGCGGGATGTCATACCGTGATATCAGAATCCAAGGCTGTTTCACAGAGGCAGAATCCACTCTCCGCGGCCGGTTTCGCACTTTAACAAAAGTCAAGAGCGAGCGTGTGCGTAAACCATGCTGGGGCAATGACGACGTAAGTATACCGCCCCGATTGATTATGGGATTCTCTAACCTTCATTCAACAGAAACGTCTCTTGCGGGAAGCAGTCTTTCGCTTTGCCGGCCGAGCTAAAGCCCGCGCCGCAAGAGAGCCCGAAGACATAGACAAGCTCAACGTTCAGTGGAAAGAGATTGCTAATTACATTATCGAGCATGGCGGTTCGTATCACTTTGGTAATGCAACGTGCAAGAAGAAGTGGTGTGAGATGGCAAAGCGGGGCTTTGAAATCTGATGAAGATTTGATTCTGGCACTCCATTTCGATTTCAAGTACCGAGATAAGGGACGAAATTTCTTCGTCGTGGTTGTAGGTTGGAATTCTCATGGTGGAGATGTCGCAACATTGTTTTCCTTCGCTCTGCATTTTGATGCGATAGCATAGCACGGCGGACTCAGCGTAGCATCATTCATGGCGTTAAGACTCTACCAAGCGTTCATTCGCAGGCTCGATACCGTAGATAGTTAGATAGATTCATTTCTCGGGTGGCCAGTCTCTGATTTGGTCAAGAGGTATAGCAATATCGAATACCTATAGAATATGGCTTTAGGATGGTATAGGAGGAATGAAATAACTATCGCTTGTACTTTCGAGTAATGAAAATCGCATATTGGTAGTATCGAGGTGTCTTTGATGCTGGAAAGATTGACGTGTGGAATTCAGGAGACACTCATTCTCCGCTTTTGCGGGCCAAGAAAGCGCCACGTTTGTGCCAACAACTCCATCTTCTCGCTTCCAGCCGACGTCAACCATTCTAAACAAACAGTTCGTTTGTTTCTGCTGAGCTGAAATATCTCAAAATGTCACTCACACTCTCACAGACGCTTCCCAGGCTGGTAGAAGGCAAACTCCAATCTGCAAAAGAGTGCAAAGCCCTCACTTTTGCGGGCAGCTTCAGCTCCATTATCCACACCAAAACCGGCATTCCTGTACGTGAGTGAACCTTCCCATCTTATGTCAACAACTCAGCGTGTAAACTCATCGAGATCCCAGTTTCAGCTTCGTTATTGTCCATCTCTAGCCAAGAAGCCAACTCCAGATAAAGACGAATCAGCCTCAAAGAAACCAAAAATTAACCCATTTGAGAATCCTGATCCCGCACTTTTCATTGCGGACATACCTTCATCGGATTCCCCCACTCACTTTCTTATCTTGAACAAGTTTCCCATCATCCCTTATCACTTCATTCTTGCCACCAAGCAGAACAAACAGCAAACTCAAGTTCTTGAAGAAGATGATTTGACTGCTACTTATGCTGTTTTGAGAGAATGGGAAAAAGATGGGACTGATAAGAGATTGTTTGGATTTTTCAATTCCGGACCACACAGTGGTGCTAGTCAAGCTCATAGACATTTACAATTCTTGCCACTGGAGAGTATGAAACAAGACCCGCCTACTGGATGGGATCTGCTTATCGACCAAATAAGCAAGCACAATGGACAAAGTGTGTTTATTTCGTTCTGTAGACACGAAAATGGTACTGATCTTGCTTATAGGTGTTAAGGTGCCATTTGCTTATTCCTCTGAGAGGATACCGAAGGAGCCAACCGCATCACAGCTGAAATCAATCTATAATCGATTGTATGAGCAAGCTTCTAGAAAGGTAGAGCAATACTTCAGATCAAACGCCGATTCAGCCAACTCTCCAAAGGCGGAACCCGGCGCACCCCCATTCAGTTATAATCTCGCATTCACAACAACAGCGATGATAATTTGCCCCCGGAGAGCTGAAGGAGATGTGTTGTTAAAAGAGAATGGAACGAAAGTCGGTTTCGTAGCACTAAACGGAACATTACTAGCTGGTACATTGATGGTGAAAGAAGAGGCGGCGTGGAATTGGCTGAAGGACAGTAAAGGACGCGTAGATCAGGTACTGGAAGCTATTGGATTTCCACCGCATGACGCAAGTGATTCAGAGGTCAAGATGTAGCTACAAATCCCGAAGCTCTTGATCATTCATAGCTATGCAGCATTACCAGAACTGACCGCCACGAATTCCCCGCAAAGTACCGAAACCAAACTCGCAAAGACCACAGACTAAAATCGAGCTCAACCAGACTCAGCAGCTCAATCTCCGCCATCTTCTGCCACTGCACACTTTACCTTCCGTCCAGCCTTCCGCTTGGCGTGCCACTCTTCGGATTTGCGTATCTCTTCTTCTAACTGTACTATCCTCGCTTTGGCATAGACATCCTGGCCTTCTGTTTCGCGGTGACGGGTACGCCAGAATTTGAGTCTGGACTCTTTGCTTGCGATGGCGTGCTTATGCTTCTTTGCCAAAACTTCGTCGTTTCTATCTTCGCTCCATTCTTCCAGCATTGCTGCCTCAAAATGGGCCGCAAGCCCACGCTTTTCCTCTAGCGTCCATCTCCATTGGTCGACCGAACCGGTTGTCCATCTCTTTACAGCTTCCTCATCGCTGACAATAACGTGCACAGTTGTTAATGCGCAGCGACTGAACTCGGTTAGAGAGGGGATGTAGCGGCTGTTACTCATATCGCCACTTAGAAAGTCGTTCTTAGCTTCTAGATGGCCATGGTGTTGTCCCCAACTGAGCTCCACATCAACTTGCAGGTGTCGTAGACTACTAAGTGACTTCATGGTACCTGTCCTGAGCGCATACCGCCAAGCCGCGGTGCACCAGCGACGAGAAAGCTGTGTTTCTAAATGTATGGATTTAATCATTCGTATTTGAGCAGGCATCAATGAGTCGATGAATTGCTTGAAGGTATCGGCGTTACGAAAAGAGAAGGTGTTGGCGTAAACTAGCGGCTGTGCCTCATAGTAGACTCTTCTGCAAGTTCTCAGAAGACCAGTGGTCAAGGTATCGGTTGGAAGCAAGTCCTCGCTCGATGTGTCTGGAATTTCTAACCGCCGTTGGTAGCTGAAGGACCACAAGAGGTCAAATGCGAACCGTGACTCGATCTGTATGTATCGCGGCTTGAAGTTCCCGTCTCTATGCTCGAATGGAGAGAAGATACACGACTTGTGGCGGTAGAAGGAGATAGGCGCGGAGTACTGATCCTCACTCTCTCCGAAGATACGATGAACTTCTTCTTCGCTTTGTTTACAGCGGCAGAGACTGTGGAATAACTTCTTATCGTCATATGACTCTTTGTCGTCGTAGCCAATGTGAACCATTCGATCAGTGAGTACGTATCCATAAATGACATCTCGAATTTCTTTTGGGAGTTTCAAAAGCGGAGAGCATTCGTCATTGCTCTTAGTGCTAATCATTGTTAGCTGCACAGTTACCGCAAACTTCTGCTAAGAAGTCTACCAACGTATCGACTTACATTGCTTTCAAAGCTGCCGAAGCTTTGTTGGCATTGAAAAGGAGCCTGGGTTGGCGTTTTTGGCGTTTGGCAACGCTCTGTTCTTGGGCGGACTCGTTGTCGCCATCGTCTGCTGGTCTGTCATGTTTGCTAGCCATGCTAGCCTGAATCTAGTGCAAGCAGGTAGTGAAGAGCAGGAGTATGATGAACTTTGTGTAAAGAGTTGTCCTTATTTGTGTGTAAGGTTGGGGTCGAGAAAAGCTTCAGTAAGGAGATGCTTTTAAACCATTAAGATTCAGGAAACGTGATAGTTCTTGCTTGGCGTGTTGTAATAGCCGGTGTTACCAATCATAAACCATAGCAATCCTTATCTGCCAGGCGTGTGTTCCTTGGGACTTTATTTTGAAGCCAACACAAAAGACGTGTTATCAAACGACAAAGTGACACACTGCACCTCAAACCATAACAATCCGTTTCTGCCGTATTTTAGAGCATCTAGTGATCAGCTTTTATTTATAACGTTAATCAGAGTCCTTGGGAGACCGAACTTGAACAGCTCTGCACGATTATTAGGTACAAAATGCTTACCACATAGTGTATAGTCACTGTTTTAATGGTCCAACACACTGAGCCAGCGTACTCAGGTATACTTTTCTCGATTCCAAAACTCCAGATCTGCCTGCACTTTTCGTAAATAGCCTCATGTATACAGTATTGTCCCTCGGGCTTGAACACTCCCAAATCCGTTCACGGAATTCTATGAAACTTGTTAACTTCAACATGAGAGCAAATCCTAACCCTACAGTCTCTGCCTCTGCCTCCTCTGCTCACGATTCCCGCCAAGTAAGGCAATCAGAATATCTCTCTTCGATTCTTCTTTCCCGTCAATCCATCGCGGCTCATACCGAAGAGATTCAGAGTTAGCACAAAGCCAAGAATGTCTTGTCCCCTCCACTGCTAGGGCACTTATTTTTCGAGGTCTCCGGCAGCAGTGGCCAGGCCTCGGAAGGGATAAATTCTGATACGATGGGAAGTCCGGCATGATCTAGGACCTGAAGAAGCCTTTGCAATATGTCCAGAGCGACCTTGATTAGCATGACTTGACGCCTAGCCTTCAATTGAAGACAGACTCTTTTATATTTCAAGTTTTTCTTGCTTCAAAGCCTTACTTTAGACTAGTTTTCCTCAGGAGTTATACAAATAGTGATTTTGTATGTTATTTTGAGCCGAGCCGTCCCTGTGTGGTGGAAGGGGATGGGCTGAGATAAACACTGAAAACAGCAGTTTGGGTAGCGACTTCTAATGCGACTCTTGTACTAGAACTGAGAAGCTTTGGTGAATTCGGCCTTCATTGTAGGAAACAGCACGTATTATCTGGAAAGAGTACATTGGAAGAGACACAAAAGGAAGTTGAGGAGAGGATTTCAATGAAATTAGTAGGTGGATTGAAAGAGGAAAAGCTAGCTCAAAGCAAATCAACCCCGAAGACATTTTCTCTCTAAAGGAAGTATGAGGTCACGAGAAGGGTCTGAGCCTCCAGCAAGCTGTCGACGCTACTGCTTTCGTTCAGTCCACATATCCCATCATTTCCCTGCTTCAATTGCTAAAGCTTTCTCATTCTTCTTCGCCACCGATGCTATCATTTTCGCCTGCCAGGCTTCTGACTTCCGAATTTCAGCCTCTTGCTTGGCTCGAACCTCTGGTTTCATCTTTCCCTGTATGATAGCGGCTGCCAGCTTCTCCTTCTTTGTGACCAAGTTGGCTTCATATACCTTCATAATCTTATCACGGTGAGCATGCTCGTCCCACTTCTCAAGAAGTCCTTTCTCTATTGTGGTTGCCAGGTCCCGCATTTCGGCTAGATTTCCAGACGGTCCGAGCTGTACTGCTGCTTGATGAAGGCTGGCTTACTATGACCCTCGCAGTATCAAGATGACATCGACGAAACTCAAGAAAGCCATCGTCTGCATGCTTGCCAAGGTCACTGTGCTTCTGGATGTAGTATTTGGCACTAGAGCTGACATCGGCACTGTCCCACGCCAGCTCCATATCGACTTGAACATGACGAAGATTACCCAGAAGGTCTAGTGTAGTACGGGGATGCGCAATAGAATGTTGCCATTGCCGATCAGGATATTCCAATCTCGTTTCCACATGAATCGATTTGATTTGACGCGCTTGTGCCGGAAAGAGGGTAGCAATGAAGACTGCGAAGCTGAGTAAATTGCGGAAGGAGAATGTGTTGGCGTTGTAGATCAGCAAGCCAGCTTCGTAATAAATCCTGCGGCATGATCTCAACAGCGCAACAGTAAGATAACTCGTATCGAGCAAATCTAGCCCGGTCCCTGGAATCTCTGTCATTACAGGGCCATAGTTATCCAAGGGTGGATCGTCGTAGGTGTCGTGGAAATTTCCAGCTTTGTGATTGGATGGAGAGAAAATACAGGCTCTATGACGATCGAAAGCAAAAAGAGCGCTCAGCTTGTCGGCGCTATTCTTGAACATGTCGTGAACATCCTCGCCAGTCTGTCGGCAGCGACATAGGCTGTGGTACACTTTGCCCTCATTGCGAAGTTGGGCTGTTGTGTCAGAGTCATTCGCCAAGGGGTTCACTTCCCACCCAATGTGAACCATGCGATCAGCTAGAACGAACTTGTAGATGAGATCTCGCACTTCTTTTGGGAATTTCTGAAAGAAGGGGACTGTTTAATTCTGCTCTGTGCTATTACCTGTGAGCTGACAGAATCGAGGAATGGATTTTCATTTACACATACATAGCTTTGATGGCAGCAGAAGCATTATTGACGTTCAGCAAGAGCCTTGCTTTTTGACGCTTGGGACCTGGTGGTTTTCCATCATCGTTATTTGCGAGCGGTGCGCCCCGTTTCCTGTCATTATTCTTGGTTAAGAAAGTGAGATGTTGATATACTGACTTTTCCGTGAAGTGAAAGAATTTGATGGTTGAAGTTGGAGTTGAAGAAATTGAAGTTGGAGTTGAAGAAGTTGAAGAAGTTGAAGAAGTCGAAGGAGTTGACTGAGGTGTTGAAGTAGTTGAAGTTCAGGGTCACTCACGTGCACGTGAAGAATGGCTTCCCTCGTTCCTTCCCTTTTGGGAAGATATGAACCCTGGAAAGGCATAAATCTTCACAATCAAGTTCAGTTAGTGAATCTGAAACACATAAAATAAAGGGGAAAAAAAGCCTATTCTATAGTGAAACATTAAGCCTAATAGTAGCCACTACTAAAGGAAATGATACACATCGAAACTGGTTTGTCAGAGCTGCTCAAACACGACTCTAGCTCTAACGCACCACATGGACCATTCCAATTTAAGTAGGTGAGACATTTGATGGAGGAAAGGTCGCGGCTGGAAGATCGGGACGATATAATAACATCCAGTCAACAGTGTAACAGCCGATCAATCGAAAGAAGGGGAGTCTATGAGCATGATGATAATAAGTGGAACCTAGATATGATATTCCAAAACTGGAGTAAGTTGTCATCCAGAATCTCGTGGTCTTGGTGACGTATATTGTGATGTAGAGTAGCTGTGGTAGCAGTGTTGAGACGACACGAGAAGTTATAGATCCCAGATTATGCGATCACGTGTAAACGTCCACTTTTGAACACCAAAGTGGGGTTTCTTCTTCTCCCGGTCTAAGTGACAAGTCTTACCATTCTCCGACTCATTTCATACTTTATATTGTTTGAGAAGCTGCAGTGTCCATGCCGAGACTCAAATCGTTGTTCTCGTGACAGAATGAAACGGAACGAGGCTGAGGTTTGGACTATTTTGTACGCACGTTCGACGTTGAAATGGTACCGTTTCTTCCTGAATATCAACAATTACCAACTAAATTCCCATACGCTCAATCAGCTCTCCCACAGCTTCGAATCTCATATAAAACCTCCTGATTCCCGCTATGACTATAACTCTCCACACTTACCCTCATCACGTACGCCATAAACAAGAACAAAAAGCGCAGTCCATCCATATAACGGTTCTCCGAGTACATACTCTCCATAAGCCACAATGGCATCCGTTCGGCCAATGACGGCATCGGATCTCTTCAATTTCAACACATGCAATCTGGATCATCTAACGGAAACATATAATGTGACATTTTACTTGGATTACCTAGCGAAATGGCCGCATCTTTGTAGAGTGATTGAGGGACATGATGGGAGGATTGAGGGTTATAGTACGTCGTCCCTGTTTTTCAAATCTAGAATCTTTCAAATGGGATGAGAAGCACCACTCAGAACGAAAGAGATGAACACAAAGTTCTTCATCTAAATCCAGCTGCTAATACCTTCCAACCCACAGTCCTAGGCAAAACAGAATCATCCCCCTACTCCCCACTCCCCAGCAACACCCCCTACGAACCCTCAAAACACCTCTCCACCCACCCCCACTACCTCCCCTTCCACGGCCACATAACCGCCCTGACCATCTCCCCCTCCGCCCGCCGCCTCGGCTACGCAACCCTCCTGACCGCATCACTAGAAGCCCAATGTGACGCCCACAACGCGTGGTTTGTGGATTTATTTGTGAGAGCGGAGAACGGGGTTGCGCAGGAACTGTATAGGAAGATGGGGTATAGTGTTTTTAGGAGGGTTGTTGGGTATTATAGTGGGGGTGGGGATGGGAAGGGGGAGGGAACGGATGCGTTTGATATGAGGAAGCCACTGAGTAGGGATGTGAAGGGGGAATGTGTTAGGAGTGATGGGGAAAGGTGGGAGGTTGAGCCTGAGGATGTTTGGTGATGTGGTTTTGGGGAACGGTATAATTGTTTTGTAGAAGAAGTATTGGAGTCGTTCACGAGGTTCGAGGCATTAATCGGAGACATAGCACTCTGTGTGAGCTTCCCATAATGTTCACTAGCGAGCAAGGATGGTAGACAGGAAGTGAAATTTGGTTAGAGGACTGATTCTTCCAACTCATCGAGTTCCGGAACGAAGGAGAATGATTCGATGGCTTCTTAACAGCCGATATTGGCATATAGAGTCAATAGGCAGGTTCAAAGAGTGCCTGCGATTGGAATTTGTCTCGTTCTCTGCCCATCTGAGCTATGATCAATCAAAACGAGTCATTCGAGTCATTAACAATATTCCAAGCCAATACCAAATCAATACCGATAGCCATCAAGGCTGAAAGCCATCATTACATATCTATAGAATCTGAATCATCTCCGATGTCAATGGCGCAAATCGAAGAGCTTGAGCTCTGACCTTCCTTCAGTCCTACCACCCGGGAACTAGCGGCTGTCCAAACTCAAATCACCCCACCACATCAATAATTTCTGAAATTTCATACCTGAAAATCCAACGCATGATAATTATGTCCATGCGATCAAGCCTACTGCAAGAAAACCATGCAGCGCAGTTGTAATTATCACACTTGTGATCAGCAGAGGATGCGGCATGTAAGTCGCTTGCACGACATGAGGTTGGAAGCGATAATGAATTGCAGTCGCTAGAAGACCAATGGAAGCCCATTGGAGGTGTTCTGGAAAAGGTCTAGAGTGGTTTGGAAGGGGCATGAGATAGCGGGGGAGGGGTTTTAAACTTTTGTGACTTCCAGCTGGCAGCGACGATGGCAGTGTATTGTTATTGATTGACGGCACAGCAATCGCGAGGGAGTGAGAGATTGATCTCGACTATTCTCTTGTATAGATTTCCTCTTCATAACCGTATCCAATAACCACTTGCTCTTGTAGAATCTCCATCGCCTCGATTTATCAACTTCTTTCCTCTCCACCCCTGCTAGACTAAATTGCAGAGTCTTGACCAGCTTCGGACGGAAGAACCCATACTCTTTTCCAGATAGGGCAGAGAGCTGCTGCGAGTAGCCCTCAGGTTCTGCTGGTGCCCCTCACTTTATTCGCACTGATCTGCTTGCCCTTCTATCCCCACATCCTACCTCTGGCTCTGCATTGCTGGGTTTGGAACGTCTTAGCTTCCCGAGCTTGATTGATTACTGCGGACACTCATGTCATCTCCCCCACCACAAGCTACGACCTCCGATCACCTAACATCTTCTAACAACTCCATCAACGACCTATCATCAACGTCGTCAAAACAAAATTCATCGTCTTCAACTTTACACCCAACGATAGCGACACTGCCACCTCAATTCGAGGCCGAGATTGAGAATTTGTTGCGGGAAGCGACTGCGCAGTCACCAAGCGACGTCATCCAATTCTGTGCAAATTACTTTAACAAACGTCTCGAGTCTGAACGGGCTTCTTCCTTGCAGAAATCTGCATCAGCATCGACATCGACTGCATCAGCATCGGCATCGGCGGGAGCACATTCCACCTTGTTTCATAAGCAGCAGCAGCAACAGCAACAAGGTAGCACAAGCTCTCCAAGCACGTCCGCCTATCCCACCACCCACTCCGCTGCTACCACCCGCCCCACCAGCAACAGAAACAGGGGCATGGCCGACGTCAATCCCTTCGCTGCTCACCCCGCCAACGCAGGAGCAGGAATGCAACGTCTGGAGGAAGAAGAGGAAAACGACCACATTGCTTCACCGACGACTGGAAACTTTCCCCGCTCAGCAAATATGTCGACATCAACGTCACAACCACCGAAATCATCCAGCTCTGGCGCCTCCACCTCAAACACCTTTGGCAATTTCGGTGGGTGGGGTAATTCAGCTTCGGGAGCAAATACTTCAGACAATACTTCTTCCAATACCGAACAAAACAGTCACACCCCTACGAATTACAACCTCAATCGCCGTACTTCTGTATCGGCTGAATCGCTCAACCCCGCCACGAGTATCAACGATAATTGGACACCGCCCTCCCACAAGAAAACATCGGAACAGCATGACCGTCTCAAGAAAGCTGTGTCAGGCAATTTTCTCTTTACCCACCTAGACGAAGATCAATCCGCTCAAGTTCTCGGTGCACTCGTCGAGAAACCCATCCCAGCAAAGGGAATAAAAGTTATCCAACAGGGCGATGTGGGCGACTACTTTTACATTGTCGAATCAGGCTCCTTCGATATCTTCGTAAACAAGAGCGGAAAACTCGAAGCCGGTCCCGATGGCATAGGCGAAAAAGTAGCATCTTGCGGACCCGGGAACAGCTTTGGCGAATTGGCACTCATGTACAATGCGCCCCGGGCTGCCACCGTTGTTTCCACCGAAAGCAGTATGCTCTGGGCACTCGACCGAGTCACATTCCGCAGAATCCTCATGGACAGCGCATTCCAACGCCGCCGCATGTACGAAAACTTTCTCGAGGAGGTCCCCCTCCTCTCCTCCCTCAAGCCCTACGAACGCTCCAAAATAGCGGACGCGTTGGAAACGCAAAAGTACCCCGCCGGCTCGGTCATAATCCGCGAAGGCGACCCGGGAGAGGCGTTTTTCATACTCGAGTCCGGCACGGCGGAGGTGTTCAAGAAGGGTGTAGATAAACCTATCAATTTCGTGGAGAAGGGGGGGTATTTTGGGGAACTTGCGCTGTTGAATGATAAGCCGAGGGCCGCGAGTGTGGTTGCTAAGACAGAGGTTAAGTTGGCGAGTTTGGGGAAGGATGGCTTTCAGAGGTTGTTGGGGCCGGTGGAGAGTATTATGCGGAGGAATGACCCGAGTAGGGCGCCGCCTGAGGAGGTGGATCCGTTGAGTAAGTAAGGTGTCTGTGAACGTGTCGGTGGACAGGGTGGGGTCAACAAAGGCTTGGATGCTGAATTTTGTTTTTGTTTTTGGTATGAGTGCACAGGCTAAGATGAAGATGTGTGGCAAGAGGAGGGAATGTGGTGATGGAGGGAGTGTGTGTGATACTCATTGCTGCGTTTGACTCGACTTGGTCCACTTACTCTACCTATCTGTCTACACATCTATTTTCCTTCATTCTTGTATAATCGGCATTCCTCCGATTCATTACCTATACCTGCCGTCTCACGGGCGGTCTTTACTAACCCTATGGTTGACTCACGATGATCCACATTCGGAGAACATGGAGGGGGCGTTTTATCAGGTAGTTATCCATTAAATTTCATCTAGCTATATCACTTGTCCCCTCCTTTACTCCTCTTTCTTGTTGCCCTGTCTCTCGCTTCTCTCCTTTTCTTGCCTCTCCTCTTCTTATGCTTCAAAGCCTCTACGTAGACCAAACGTGTTCACCATTATCCACATATAGCTCTCTCTTTGACGTGGGCTTTGGCTCGCAACATCTAGGTGTCCACTGTTGTGCTGCCATATGGCCGTTACTAGAGGGTTTGAAGGCGCAAACTCACATCTATCCAGAAAGCATAATAACTCGCATAGTACCATGAATTACGCAGTATTATTTAGTGCGCTACAAAACCATATATACTGGAGCAACGACTTGTCGGATCTACTGGCTGTTACCCATTACTACATTACCGGAACAGGAAAGTAGGACCCAGGACGAATATACTATTAGCCGAAGCACGTGGACCCTAGTGCTGAATTGTAACTCATGATAGCCTACTCTAACCTTGTTTCTGCTCCCTTTTTTTTTTTAATCAAGAACACAATTAACCCTCCTTCCTTTTTCACTACCGCTAATTGTCTACTCAACCATAATTCAAACAACAGCGATAATCGACCAACCAACATGCGCGTAAGAACTTCAATCGATAACGACGTCATGGATGTAGGCGACTCGAATGCTGTGGGCGGAAGGCGGCATGAAGGAGAGCAAATGTTCGTGGACGTGCTAGCGACTTTGACTCCTCAATTCTCTGCCCTTTGTCGCGGCCAAGCCGCAGTTCCATCATTTCCCTAAATGCTACCAGGAATGACAAAGTTGTAGCATCGCGCTTTGGACACCATGAACACCATGTTACAGAGCCAACCACCAGAAACCAAGCTCTAGTATCTAGCCAGATATAGCAGTAGTCATCTCACCCCTGAGACGGCTCTGGGCGAGATTAGAACACGTTATAGGTTTAGACGTGAGGACATTGAGCAGGCAAAGCGCGAATGGATTGAAGAAGGACAACGCAACATGATCGCTTTCGACGGAAGTAATAAAAGGGAAGTTTGGCTGATGCAGCGGATCCCCAATCTTCTTGCGTTAAAGATGAAGGAACGAGCTTGAAGTCCAGACTGCCGCCCTCAAAAGCACACAAAGCAGCAATTTTGGGATTGTCAAAACTTGGAATGCAAGAGTTCGCGGACAAGACAATGTCACCTGCTCATCCAGAATATGTCCCCCATAGGACGGGTTATGCTGGACGGCGGCGGAAGAGAAAGATAGTGATGGAATAAGGGGAAGCAACTCTGATAAAAACGAGTGGATGGGAAGATTGAGGAAGAAGATATCAATAAGAAAGATTTTAATGGAATGAAAACTCCAGGAATCAGAGTTTAGTATATAGTAACAGATGTATCTGCCTTGGGGTGCATGCGAGAGGATAGTGTTCATTCCAAATAGTAGGAAATGACCACTCGATTACACAACTTACGTACAAGATTCCGCACCTCCCAACTGTGAATCATGTCAGCGAATACTCACCGGAGTCTCCGCCGGTATGGTCTTATTATTCTCATCCATCCTCAGACCACAGGCAGTATAACCGCCCCAAGCCCACTCGCAAGTGATGTTCCCCGGAGAACGAATCGCAGCTTCACCAACCATATGCACCGTATTGTTGGACGGTGGACTAATTTCACCACTGTTAGTACATGTTCTGTTGCAGAGAATCCTAGACGGTGAGGTGAGAGTAGCTCACTTACTTCCTTCTCTCATAAAATTGCTCAATCCAAATACTGTAATCACTTATAATATTCCACTGTCTAATCTTCCATGCGTAAGCCCCACAGCTCAAACTATCCGAACATGGTCGTAGTTCCAATAACATTGGGCTTAGGCCGTGGTTGTACCATGTCCATGCCGCGGATGTGCAGCTTATGGTTTCTTGGGTTGGAGGGTCGAGGATTGAGAGGGTGAGGTAGTAGTTTGTTGTTTCGGTGTCGGGAAGGTTGGTGCGGGATGTTATTGGTAGGGTTGGGAGGGTGAAACAGCTGGGGATTGAGCGTGGATGGCGAAGGAAAAGGAGAGGATATGGAGGGCGACTGTTAGAGAGATGGGAAGTTGCATTTGGTAGAAAAAAAGCTTTGAAAGGATCTACTATTGATGATGGAGAGGAGAGAAGTAAATTGAAGCATGGGAAAAGTTTTATCTAGAGAGATGAGTCAAATGGAAGGACGAGGAATGGGTCGTGTTGTACAGATACGACTGAGATATATTTTGTTGAAAACCCGGGAAATGGCTCATTTGGTAGCACGCCGGAACCTAGCAGCCTCATTAGATGTGGGCCGATAAGCCTGGAAGGATGTATGGCCAGTGATTCAGAGAGCCGCGTCACTACTTCAGATAATCAAAGGGCGGGGCGCAAAAAGAGGTGTAGTTCCATCCTACCGTGTTGTTCGGAGTGAAAAAGACCAATAAACAGCACACTCGTCACAGTCTTTGTTGTGGAGATCCCCTCCTCGCTTTGTTTGTTCGAACAATCCTTGTCGTTGAGATCATGTTGTAGGAACAATGCCATTATTCTCCCATTCCTCAATGAAATATAATGCTATTGAAAAGAGGACCTGGTCTTTGTTGTGTAACTGTAGCAGTCAATATAAGTGCACACTCAAGGTCGACCATACCGAGAAATCAGGACACTCCCCAACGAAGACATAACACCATCAGTCTGTGTTAGGATCATCTCACACACAAATCAAAAGAACATCAGCAACAGATATAACAGGAAAGATGTCGAACCCATACCCATCTCCTCCACAAAACCCATACCCTTCTCCCCCACCAACCCCAAAGAACAGCATCACGCTAAACTCTACAGGTGGTCCAAGGAACTCATACCCATCTCTGACACCGTCTCCAAAGAACAGCGTCAGCCTGAACTCCCCAATCGCACTTCGATGCTATTCATATCTGTCACCTGACCAACGCCCCAAAATGCCCCTTCGTCGCAACCGCATTCAATGGTTCGTTACACTCCCTTCCCCTATAGAGTTGTGCTTCCTTCCCATCTCAACCACAGATTCGGAGAGCGACACCAAATCTCCCTCTGCCAACCCACGAGACTCCTATCTCTCACCCCCAGCCCCAACCCGCCCCATCAAGCCCCTCCGTCGCAGACGCGTACAAAAGCTAACCATCCAGCCCCCCTCCCCAACAGACTCCCCCTCACCTCCACCCTCACCCTCACCTTTTCCCCAGACCTAGAACCCCAATCCTCCCTCTCAATGGAGCAACGCCTCGACGCACTCATAGCACTATCATCAACTATGATCGTCGAGGCATCTGCACAGTTGAATGCTCCGAAACCGGAGCTTGCTGCTGTAGGTGGGCCATTGGAGTTGTAGGTACGTTACTGTTGAGGAGGCGTTGAAAAGGAGGATGAGGTGTCGGGAGTGGGAGAGGAGGGTTGTGTTTTTTGGTTCTTAGAGATTGGAGAGAGAGGTGAAAGATAAATGGTAACAGGTAAATATGTCCCCCCATCCCCCCCTTTTTTTGGAGTTGCTACTGCAGATTGGTTTCGCTTTTCGTCCCATCGAATGGGAGATTATGGCGGTAGATCTTCATTTTTTTGCTTCGAAAGATAGGATCGTTGAGCTTCCTTCAGCTCCATTAGGTTAATAATGAGAACTTGTTTTTGAAATTGGTATTGCCTTCTTGGACTATAACGTGAATGTGACTACATATATTAGAATATTATAGCGTGAGATGTAAAGAATTATGAAGATGTAGCGAATTAGAGCACATATAATTTAGGAAAGAAGCAGAATTAGGAAAGAAGTGAAGAAAGCGTTAGCTTTGCTCGTTCCTAATTTGAACCCAAGCTTTCCTGATCCAGCAGCCTTCCAGAATCGGTAACGATACGAATGAGGCTAGCTCTGTCTTCGTCCAACCTTTTGGAAAACTTGTTGCATCTGCGTCTTTCGTGTGTCACATCCAACCACAAGGGCGTTTTCACAAACAAAGACATTGTGTCCCATTATCACTGCTTTGATCAGTCATCGTGCCAACACAATATCATTCACCTTCCACAACACTGAGCCAGTAGACTCCCTAAAAGGGAACAAGATAAACGCAACACCCCCAAAAACCGAATTTCTCAAAGCAAAACAGAGCCAGATCTCACGTCTACTCCATCCCGCACCGTTCACATTGTCAGCAGCAACCTTTCTTTACATCAAACCCGAGAAACTCTTAGAACATGTCGTCCTACATCCACAATGTGGTTAACTCCTCTCTCCAGCGGCAAATGCGATTGGTTCGCCCATACCCTTTGCTCAGCGCTATGTTTTTCAGTGTAGTTGCTGTAGAAGTAGTGTTTGGTGTTGGATATGCGCCATTTGACTGGTTGTTCGTACGATTGCTGCCGCCACTGTTGCAATGGGGACTGCCACGATTGGGTTTCAGGAGGCCGGAGTTTGAATTTGAATTCGAGGATGAAGATGATGCGGAGCAGATTGGCTTTTAGGGTATCTTTAGGCAACTAGATTCTTTGTTTTTCTGAGTTTGCGAATCCCTTTGATGATATGTGATGGAACCGGCAGTGATACAACCTCAGTATTTTTGTACTTGGTAGAACCTCTACTATGTGCGTATTGCAATTACTGTTCTTGAGTGCGGTGGCTATCAGTGAGGTTTATCCGTGGTAAGGTTGATGATAGTGGTTCCAATCTCCTTGAAGAGAGGTCTCCTCTGGCCTTCGTAGGTTGATTTCAGACATATTATGCGTTGCTCTGATCAAGGTTGTTTCATACCATGTTGTTTTGTTGGATCCCAGCGCCCTCCAATTCCTGGACTTCGTAACCATAAATCGCCACCCGGTCAATCACCAACACCACCACGTCATACAATAAGGTCAATGCCCCTTCCAGTGACAGCTTAGTGCCCTTCGAAACTTCGCCTAAATGTTATTGCGAGAGCGTTCATTTGCTTGGCGTGGTGGTTAAAGGCACGTCGCCGCACTCTGAAATTTTCTCCAAATCTATCACACAACAACATCCTAAATGTTGACCACCACTGCGAAATCCACTCTTAGATCTTTCTCTCAATTTAACAAACCTCCTAACATACTCTTTCATATCCTTTTACGCGTCCACCTCAAGCGATGCGGGCTTGCACTCACGTTGTTACGGCGGAGCTCCCGAAAAGAATATTAATTCTCCCTTAATTTTCCACACTTTTCAACCTCACACCCTTTATTGGCTCACTCATACCATCATCTAGCTGAGTCATCGCCTGTATCGCTGATTGCTAACATAGTCGCAGAGTAACAATTTCCCTTGGATTTCGAGGATTTTGGGCGGCGTCCCTGTCAGACAGCACCATTGGCAGCGGCACTTCCCACGCGTTTTTGCTAATTTCAATCACCACCGTGCTAATGATAACCTCACAGAGAATTGGAGAGCATTTACATTTCATAGGGTTCCGTCCGTGAATATCACAATGGGAGTTCACTTGCTCTTCAGTTTCAGGGTCCCAGTTACTGGCGTTCTTCTTTCCTTGACGAGTCGCTGTGTTTTTAGACCTTGGAAAAGGTTCGTCAGTACTGAGGACGGTATTGACTGTGTCCTCAGTACGTCATTTCGGAATCATGATTTGTCAATTGCGAAAGGTTCGTCAGTGCTGTATAATAACGGCATTGACTGTAATCTTCAGTAGGCTTTTCGCGAATCTTGGTTGTGTTGGAGTGGCGGAGGTCGCCGAGGGTTTCATATTATGGCAGCTGTACGCTACGTATGGCTCGTACACTCAAATTCTGGACCATTGGTACATTCGAGCATCTCAAGGGTGGTCTTCGGGCCTTCGTCAATTATCGCCGCGTCATGGAGTTTCTCTTTAAGTCTATAATGGGCTTGAGATTCAGAAGCGCTTGACGTACGCTAGCCTGTGATGCATTGCATGACGCGAAGGTGAGAACGAAAGGAGTCTGATGGGAGAAGCGCGACCCAGATATCGACAAATGGACTACCTTCGCAGACCGCGCTTGCTCACAGGTGGGCACCTTCAGATGTTTCGTCAATACTACATTCAGCCTTGACAGGTCAAACTGTGTCAGGGACATATTAAGCTGTCGTCTCGTTCCCGAGCTGTTGCGGTTGACGTACCTTGCGATCGGATTGGAATCTTTCTTGAATAAAGTTGGTTCGGTGCATGAGGCGAAGGAGTTCTTCTGAGTCTGATGGTCAAAGCATAAACGCATCCGTCTATCCAAATAGCGACTCATGAAGGTACTTTATCTTGCGAGGTGCATCGGCCTTCTTTTTTCTTGATAGGTTTGATTCAGTTGCAGAAAACATGTGCGAAGCCTTCACGGGCCTAGCATTCCAGTCTGTAAGTTTTCTTCCTTCTTCGTGGTATATGTTTTTAGCTTTGCTGTCGATGATGCTGCTGCTTGTGGTCTTGGAATTTCGGGGACGGATATATAGAGCTCAACGAATTCTTTCTTTTACAATCATGCCTTTGGAATTGAGTAACTACCATGGCGTTTGACTTGTTTGACATGTATCTGCGCAATAACACCAAAGGTTGCAGCGTAGAAAAGTGGTTGAGCAGCGCAATTGTGCCGCCCCATCAACATCGCTTCCTCGAACCACCACCAACTCGCCCTGCCAGATGACACTCAATTTCCCTTCTTGGCTCTGACATGTCTTCGCTGCATCTCCTTATTCATAATACTCTCAACGACCTTTTCCGGTAACCATTGCAAAAGTCCTGTGGTAAAGGCATGTTTAGCGTTGCCCGCAACGATACGCTTTCCACAACCGATCCGAGCGAGGGTGCTCTCGGCAAGCACCTCGGGGGTCAACGTGGCAAAATCTGTCTCATCATCTGGATTGCCCGGAGTTTTGACCGCTGCGATGAGGTTTCCAAGGACTTCCACATCCGCGCCCATCAAATTGAGCTCGGCGGACAAAGAGGCGGAGAAAGTAGTGTTGAATGCCTTGGATGCAGCGTAGATTGATATGTATGCCATTCCCATTTCGCCAGCATAGGACGAGTTGTTCAATATCGGGGACGGCTGATTGGTGATCAGGCGGGGAAGTAATGCGCGAGTCAAGAGCATAGGAAATTTGGCGTTCAGATCCATGATAGCGTTGGCCTTTTCGGCTGACATTTCTACCGCGGGGTGTAAGGACTGATTTCGAACATCGCGCCGCCGCCAATGTTATTCACCAGGAGTGTGAGCTTTCCCCCAGATTTCTCGACTTGTTCTACAACTCTTGATATCGCTTCAACAGCTGGGACGGGATCCATCGAATCTCCTACGGAGATGACAGTTCTGAGCTCTGGAAATTTGTTTTGCATCTGCGTGGCAAGACCCTGAAGTTTCTTTTCGTTGCGACCATGGAGAATGATGTTAAATCCGTGTTTCTGGAGTGATGTTGCGAGTGCGAGTCCAATACCATCGGAGGCACCTGTAATGAGAGAGTAAGAGTTTAATTTGCCATGGAGATACCGAGGAAGGGTGCTCTTGTGAATGAAGTAGAGGTGGAAGAAGTTGTAAATGCGATACGAGAGCGTGATGATCGTTATGATGCCGAAAAGGGTGATGATTGAAGAAGTCATAGTCGCAATTGAGAGGTGGAGCAGAGTAAAATCAAAGTCAATGCTGCAATTCTTTGCGATTCAAGACACTGCAACAGATAAGTCGGTTGGGTAAGATACTGGTATATTACTTGGGGTTGATATGAGATTGCGGTGTCATCATTTAGCGTAAATTTGAATCACATATGACCTCGGACGACGGGAGCTCTAATATCTTGTGTCAGATACCGAATCCTTATTCTGCATGAGAGTGTAATAGAATTGCAGAATCAGCAGCGTCAAGTCAAAGAATTAAGGTATGTTGTGGAGAGCACGGGCGCGTTGTCGTCTGGAGAGAGATGGGCCGTTGCCAAATGCAGCTAGCTCCGAAAAGTTTATTTCCTCCACATTCTCCTTGGTATCCCCTAAACATTGCTATTCAGCTTTGCACGTGGTTCGCGTCAAACTACGGTTTCATAAGACTTCCTACTTACGTGTAAGCACTTTCATAGACGCGCTCGCATGTCACACGGTCTTTGAGTAGGGAACCCACCAAGGCCTATTCAGTCACTATCGCTCACCATATACACCGAGTCCGCATGCGAGCGGTACCAGAGGATGAGCGTTTTCCGGTTTGGAACTAGAGATCCTAGGTCATATACCCTAGGCTTTTAAGCAAAATAGCACGGTCAGAAAGAGCTTGGATGTGCGACACATATTTGACCAATCTCTCTTTTGAAGCAGAGAAGATTAAATAAGCATTTTTTAGCTTAGACACCGCTTGCTTCGCATTCCAATTCACAACTTTTAAAGACATCAGCTTCACGGACGGCTACGCCATCTGGATATGTGTATGTTGAGCTACCAGAGATGAACTACACGGGTTGAATAATGCTTTTGGAAACTAGGCCTGGGCGATCGTTTCCCCAATTTTCTTCCGACACAGACGTTGGTTACGAGAATGGATTCATAAGACAAGCAGTTGTGAATGGAAGCTTTTCAAACCCATCTGAGATGAATTGAAAAAAAAAAAGCAGAACATTTGTGTTTTCGCTTTGATGTCAATTCCGGCAGAGTGATCATGATCTAACAATGTCCGGGGTCGTGGAGGAGACTGACGAATACTGACAATTTTAAGTATATGTGTGTTTGTTATTTGGCTCTTCAGCAGATGCTTTGCAGACCCAAGGAGTGTTTTTACACCTTCTGACCTGAGTTTGATGTTGTAAGGACAATTCCCATTTCGTATATCCCGAAGAGACAATCTCTTCCCTGGAAATGGAATCTGGTGCATGCTTTAGCTCGCAAGAGAAAAGTAAGAGACACACGAACATATTTTTGAACTTCGCAGATGACGGAAGCTACTTCATCGCCCACTTGGAACAAATGTCTAGCGGTTGGGAAAGAATTCTGTCGCAAATTTGCCCAACTTATTGAACAAGTCCCCTAAAGCAGCTACCTGTACACCAAAGATTTGGAGGAAAATGGATGGATGTATCTTCATTGCTCCGATCTCGCCAATTCCGAACTCTTCGGCTTTAGAGAATTGGAAAGCCCAAAATTATCTGAGAACATAGGCGATTGGTGCAAATGCGTCGTCAATCATGATAAGCCATTCAGGGCCGAGAATGGGGAGTGCAAAAAGGTTAGTCTGATTACAACGCGAGAAACCAACACCAAGTAATCAAAATAGTCAATTGAAGATACCGGACATGTCAATTACTTCAGTAAGAGTGGACAAGAATGGCATCATCAGCGTTGCTACATACATGTCCTCCGCCTCGAGAAACCAAGATGATCCGGAGCATCGGGTGGATCCTGATAGGATTCCACCATTGCGACATTGGTCTGATGTGGTCTTCTTAGCGTAGGCACCCTTTTGACGGCGCAAGATCCCCACCATCCAAGCTAATGATGGCCAGGTATTGTCAAACGATTGTGGAACACAACCTTTAGAGCATTGGAGAAGTTTTTCGTAGGGATCAATGCTTTGATTGTGGGATTCCCTGCCCGAAATGGTTCCTAATGCACAACATCCTGGACGAATATGCCTCATCCACGCATGAAATCTTGAAAGAAATACTCAGCCGCCGGGGAAAGGGCTTGGACTATGAAAGCTGCAAATACCCAGGTACAGAATTCGATTTAGACAAGAATGAAGGAGAATAGGGGAAAGCGCTACTCGGAACGAGACATGGCAAAGCCATTTGCTACTTCCTTCTACAGCACAAGAAACAGTTTGGACAGAAAAGAATTAGTAAGATTAGGTTTTGGGCGGAGGAAGAAGATCCTAGCGATCGACAACTGGAGGTCCACATATGCTTTGAGATTGCTTGAGAGAATGTCGAGATTGACGGAAATTGCTTTCGCATCGCGCAATGATGACTGCGCAAGGTAACGGTGAGCTATGTATGAAATTTGAGATTGAGGAGATAGGGAGAACTGTTATGTGAACAACATGCCATCCTCTTTGCTCAATTTGTCAGGTACTATTTCGAAGTTTAACTTTACGCGCAGGAACTACACGTGGAACGCCTGGTAATGGAGACAGTCAAGAACGCCCGGAGCCCTGAGGATAGAGGATTTGCCGTTGAGTGTTTCATGATGCTACAAGGTCCGACGATTCCCAGCACTACTGAATGTGGCAGATTCCGAAGGACAATGAATGACACAACTGGTTAACAAGGCTTCTACCTGACAATGGGAATGCTACCTCATAGCGGTCAATGAGACTAAATGTCCTTCATAACCACGTAAATCTGCAGTCAAACTAACATTTTCTTTTTAACCTTAATCATCCTTTCATACACATACAACTCACTTCTTATACTTATACAATCCCGCTTCTTTACTCAAATCAACAATCAATGGCAGACAGCGAAATCGCGGAGTGTTTCGATCATTATCTGGCCCTCGGCCACAAACTTTACAATTCCTTCTTCCTCTCTTCATCGAAATCTGCAATCCCACAGAGCACCTTTATAGATCCAGGTGATCTTAGAGCCAATTCATGGATCCTTCAGAACCGTATTCCGACTAGACTCGTCTTCCATGATGTATCAACCTTATCACATCCAGTACTATCAAACAATAGAAGAGAGTGGACCCTTTGTCAAGCATTGCACACCCCAACTGGCGCCTACCATATCACAGAAATCAACCACGACACCGAGAATATTGCGTTAGTATCTACGGATATGCTCTCACCTGCGTCCATGATGGAAGAAGAAGAGGATGTGATTGAAATGCCGGAGTTAAGATATTGGAGTGATGTTGTCTTTTTGAAGTAAGTGGCCGTGGCAACCAAGCGCAGTCTGCAAGTATGTCCAACTAACCAAGTTCCAGATACTACGACACAATAATAAGGGGGGATCTTTACAGTATTGGAGACAAAATAGGTCCAAGGGGTGGATCTAGAATCCCCTGTCCAAGGTGGTGGCATGTATCTTCGAAGCGCCATCCCTCAAGCCTCCTTCCTTAATTGGAATCTAAGAGTGCTGGGAAGTTCATCCCCTCAACTACTCTTGAGCCATTCCCGCTTTTACTGTTGCAAAGCTCGTGCTAATGTTTTCATCAAATAAAGGCTTGTTCACGACATCCAAAACGCCGAAGGAGGACGACCTTCAACTTTAGCAATAATGGCAGAATTGGCAAAACGAGTGAACCAGAATACCAGAGATCCTGGTATCACATTCGATATGGGCAGAGAAGTATTTGGTAGGGTTATGTTGGGGACTAGACACGGCAAGGCAATAAGTTACTTTTTACTGCAGCATAAAGAGCAATTTGGGCTAAAGAGGATCAAGAGTATAAGAATATGGCGTGATAATCCAATACTGGAGGATAATAAGAACGATGAGGAGGAGGATAGTGAGGAAGAAGTAAATCCAAATCCGTACTGGAACGCTGCTTTCGAGATTGTGGATGTGGAAGAGAATGAGGGCCAAGGGATTACCGCATCAGCTCCTAGAGGGGCGTAGAAAAACAAATTGTGTGGAGCTGCTTAAGATGTAGAAAACTGATTTTCGCACGAATGGCGACAAGAGCTAAGTTTAAATGGACACAACCATTGATCGTTATATCAAGTATTCAATTTCATTGTGAAAGTATATGTACAAAGAAAACTCCGTAAGTGGGTTTCATAGCCCTATCCTACAAACTCGACTTCAAACTCGTTTCAATCGTAACATATGTACAACTATCTCTCAGATCGTCATGTATACGCCTAAAATTGCCTGAAGCGGACAGTGCCAGACTTGACCGGAACAGGGGCCTTAGCAGTCGGAGTGGACTGACCAGGTAATGGAGTTGGAACAATTGCACCAGCAAGGCCATCAGCAGCCTTAGGGAGAAGTGGTGGAGGTACAGAGTTGGGGAGTGGTGTTGACCCGGTACCTGGTAGACCAGCGATGCCTCCCAAAGTACCTGAAGCCTGTGCTACTTGGGGTGAGCGAGCCCGCATTCCACCGTGCGACATTCCTGCCATTCCACTCATACCACTCATACCACTCATACCACTCATACCTCCAGCAGGCTGAGCGGCAGTGGCGGTTGGAGCCACTGGAGCCAATGCTGAACCTTTTGGTGCCGCACCAAGACCAGCTAGACCGCTTAAGCCGCCAGTTAAGCCACCAGTGGGTTTCGGTAGACCGTTTGCGAGACCTGACGATGCCGCGGAAGCTGCTGAGGAGACGCCGGTAGCAACCCCAGACGCAAGTCCCGCTAGACCTGTGCTAACAGCGCTTGCTGCTGAAGAGGCACCTGTTGCAAGGCCGGATGCGGCACTAGCAAGGGGACCAGTAGCCTTCGGAAGCCCAAGACCTGGAAGCCCAAGAGTTGGAAGGCCTTTGGCTAGACCAGTGCTTACAGCGCTTGCTGCTGAAGACGCGCCGGATGCAAGGCCCGATGAGGCACTAGCAAGGGGACCAGTAGCCTTGGGAAGCCCAAGACCTGGAAGCCCAAGAGTTGGAAGGCCTTTGGCTAGACCAGTGCTCACAGCGCTTGCTGCTGATGAGATTCCTGACCCGATTGGACCTACGGGGGTTGGTAGAGGAGGGGTGGGTAATCCCTTGGCCAAACCAGATAGAGCGCCGGCGACGCCGCCAACGGCACCTGAGGAGCCCGATGCGGCGCTGGATATCGCACTGGAAAGACCAGAACTAAGGCTTGATGCTGTGGATCCTGTGGCGCCTGAAGGGCCTACGCAGCCATTCACACCAGGAAGGTTGACACAAAGGCTTTTTTAACTGTATTAGTATATGGAAGCGCAACAGATGCGACAGAACCTACCTTGAAGAAGCCGCTGATGCTTGACGACGATAATTAGGAATGTAGTTGCCTGGACGAGCAGCTGGTGTCACCATCGGGTCAGCAACTGGTGAGGCCGCTACTACCGAAAGGTAGACTGCAAGTAATTGCATATACATAGTGAATGTATCGTAGTGTAGATGCTAATAAGTGAAGGGAATATGAATTGCCCGATGGAATGTGTGAGCGTTCAAATCTCGAAGGGAGTTGTACTGATGATGAAAATCAAATTGTTCTGCTTTGCTCTGTTACTTATACTCACTCTACAATTATGGCACCATCTCAATCAAAGGAGCTCTCACATACAAGCTGCCGACCCTCGTCGACACAACGTACATCTCGCAACTCCTCCAAGCAGCCTCATCTTCTCATAATTTCGTCATTATCATATCATTAGATGAAAGATAAACAACTCGCAATACCATATCAGATAATCACAACCAGTTAAAAGAGGGTTTGTACCTCGCTATCAAATCCATTGGCGCAAGAGCTTGCAATAGTGCAACCCGATTTTGCGGCACTTCCAGGAATACCCTTCTGGGTCAGATTAATCTTCCTCCAAAGGCGTCGATACTCTACAAAGACTGAATGGAATGACGTTAGTGCTTTGACCTCTTTTGTGTCGTTGATTTGTGCGTCTCATGTATATATATGAGGAAGCGATGGTGCGTATATTGGTCTTGGCAGAGAGAATACAACAGATATGCAAGCCGTCTGTCCAAGTCCGACGGTGAACCATGAAATTAGAATAAGCTCGGAGCTTGTGAGAACCTTAAATCACCATTTAGGCGTTGACAGGTGAGGTTCTCCATCCTTGATTGACCTAGGCATACAGTTAGACGCCATGGTAAACAAAACCTCTGCGCAATTGAATGCTTTAAGAGAGAGCAGTTAGTCCAGCGCTGCCTCAGTATTGAGTCGGAAACGTCCACATTTCTATTCACAGCTAGCGGACCATCGCTTGTGATGTCGTACACTGCCCTCTCTAAATTCAATCATGCGGAACTAAGGGCGGTGAATTGACGTTGGTCATATCCAATATCAAATTTCCCAAAACAACGCGGGGAAGATTCTGGAGATCCAAATGTGGTTACAAGGATGCGTTCATATAGAATAGCATTAGGTGAAAGTAAATGCCATTAGCAGACAAGCTCGACGGTTCAGGTACCCCGGCGCTGTACCTACCTTAATATGACCTGCGCAAGGATGGATGGTGTCGATCCTCTTTCGATGTGCGACAACGTCAGAGCCCTAAAGAGAAAATGAGGACCACAGATGGTAACTCCGGATCTCGCTGTCGTGGAATTTTTAGGGTGAAAGGCTGTATCAGATGCCTCAATCGAGTTGCGGGCGTAAATTGGTGTATTTATTTGCGTTAGTTCGCAAAGGGCTCTGATATCACCTTTTAAGCCTGAAATTCGTTAGAAAAAACGAGTGATTAAAGTCGCGAAGTTTGCCCTGAGGAAATAGAAGTATTGGAGCACACAGCTCAGGTCATTAGAGCCTCGTTTAGTAGGTAGCTTGAGATTGGTGCATGCCGCAATGCGCAAAAGCCCCGCTAATAGCACAATTCAGCCGAGACCATGGAGTGGGAACTTCAAAGAAACACAGTAAGTGCAATGTGGATTGCTTACTCATAAGCGGGGATCGTCATATCGAAGTTGATGGTGTTGCAAGAAGAAGAAATGGAAGAAACGCGTGGCGCAAGCGCGCCGCACTAATCCCAAAATAGCTAAAGGTAGAGCAGCCCTTCACAGGTGTGGCGCATTTTGCTTTGTAATTTGAAATCACGACCAGCCGAAACATGTAGGAATCGATTCCGCATGCTGAGCTAAATCATGACAAAAGGTTACAGACCAACTAGTTGCAGTAGTCCATAGATTTCCAGAACCAATTCTTGATGTCTATATAAGTGTATCAAGACTCCATTTCGTATTTCCTTTTATGTCTCAAGAAGCACCTCCAGTACAATCTACTTCAAAGAATCATATTTGCAAGCAGCAGCTCTCATCGCCATATTAGCAGCAACCGTGGCTTTATTCAACAGTTTACGCAGCAATCTTCCCCGAGCTCTTTCCCAAACACCAACTATTTCCCGTAATATGTCCACCAACTCAGCAATGAAGGTTACAAAGCGCCCTTGGGATGCGAGAGGAATGGCCGACCACGGTTGGCTGTACTCATTCCACACGTTTTCATTCGCGTCCTATTACAACCCCAAATTTGAGTCCTTTGGACCACTGCGTGTGATTAATGAGGATCGTGTTGAGAAGACCACAGGATTTGGAACACATTCTCATGCTGAATTTCTTATTTGGTCATACATTGTCGATGGCGAACTCGAACACAAAGATTCAATGGGCAATCTCGAAAAGCTGAGAAGAGGAGAAGTTCAATTCACCAGTGCTGGAACTGGTATCAGACATTCAGAGTATAACCGCAATAAAGAAGAGGTACTTTACATCACACTCGCCCCATTAGATTGACAACAAATGCTAACTCGTTCATGATAGGACGTACACTTTTTGCAAATATGGGCTAAGCCCAATGTTCGTGGTTTGAAACCCTCATACCACACTCGCAAATACACCGACGAGCAAAAAACCAACAAACTTGTGCGGATTGTTGAATCGCTTACACGTCACAATGGCGACGCTAAAATCGACGATCCAATTCCAGCAAATGCGGACGTTTCTATGAGCGCCAGTATTTTGACCTCGGGAAAGAGCGTCACACATGATATCGTTGCGGATGGTGAACGCAAAATCTACGCTCATGTTGTGATGACAGGACGACAACAGCCCAAGACCGGAGGTGCCAAAATTAAGATTGGTGATGTTGAATTAGGAGAGGGTGATGGTGCTTTCATCGAAGGCGCCAGAGGCCCTGGAAAAGTTGAGATTACTAGTGTAGGGGAAAAGCCTGCGGAGTTCATCCTCTTCGATATGGGCATGACCGACGATGCCTAAACTACTAGCATATTGGAATCGCAAGCATTCTTGAATAATGCGCTGCCAAACCCGATTGTAAATCAACAGAATAGCTTGCAGAATAACTCGCATCAGTGAGAAAACATATGTGGTTACGGAGTACCTGTCGTTGATTTCTGCTCAATCTCCTATTTACTGTGCTCAAGTTCCCGATAGATTTCTCATTTGCTTTACTCGTTTATCTTCTTCTCTCTACGCTGACAAGACATAGCTGAGGCTCACTTATCCCCTTCACACTCTCATACCAATTTCAGCGTTCAGCTCGGCTTTTGATGAAGAGGTTCTTCTTCTTAAAATACTAGTTTCGACATAGCTCCTTTTACGAGCGACCAATGTTCCACCCTGGAGACGCATGAGTACGAATCGAGAGGAACAGGTGAATTTTACCGGGTCGACAGGTGGAGATACGTTGGGTCAGTGTCAATGACGAGAGATGTGAACGTGGGTCGGTAGAAGCTAAACCAGGCCCCAGCTGGTCTTATGGCATCAGCAGAGTGCTAGGCGCCAGCTTTTTGGGCAATTTGCGATCTATTTTTCATTTTGCAGACCAATAAAAGTAACTGATTTTGTTTGCTTTAGTGTTTCTACCATGTTATTCCTGATGAGTAATCCCAAGTCTGCTGCGGCCTGGGTTGGCTTTTTACCCTCAGAGCTGAAGCTGCTCAAGCAAGTGTTTCTCATTTTCCTGTACAGATCATGCTTTTCGGACAAAAGGGGACGGATTCCCAATGGAATGACTTATTTCTTGGTTATAAGCAGAACAAGGTTGACTTTCATAAGGTTCAACTTATACCTCTCGACTGGCGTCCGCGGAAAACACGGTAGATTCCATAATATTCATATGGTTGATTAGTCGCTGATCACTATTTGACATATTTTTCTGTCCCATAAAACTCAAGCAAACAAGTCCGCGAAACGATACCTCAAACAAGCCGATTGAGACGGCAATTCTACCTTGACACCTTCAACCAATAACAATGTCGTCAAATTCATAGAAAACATTCAGTTTATTCCCCATCGGCTCGAGTAAACATGCTATAAGAATCACCTTTTCAAATCCACCCATCAACATAATAAATGTTGACTTTCTGGAAGACATCCACGAATTTCTGACGGCACTTCGAAGCATGACTGAAAGTGACAAGAGTAAAATCGTAGTCTTCTTACCCTCTGATCCAAAGATATGGCTGTCATATCTGGATCTCCACCTCATCAACCGTAAATTCCCTGCACCCTCTGAAACTGACAGTCCAGCGGCAGTGCACAAGCTGGGCGAAGTGTTACACATGCTTAACACCATTCCTACAATTCTTTTGGCAGAAGTGAATGGTCCTGCAGTTGGAGGCGGAAACGAGTTCGTAGTCAATATGGATTTGCGATTCGCAGGCCCGGATGCTGGTTTTGGTGTTCCAGAAGTAGCTGGAGGAGTTGTTCATGATGGTTGACTTCACAGAATGGTTCAGTTGATTGGGCCAGCGAAAACGCTCGAGTATAACATTTCCACCCAGAGCATAGGAGCTAGGGAAGCAGAGAAAATTGGTCTGCTCAATAAAGCATTCGACAGTGCGGGAAAATTGAGAGAGTAAATTAGCAGTTTTGCGCAAAAGGTTGCTCAATTCCTTAGGGCTGGGATTGCGGAGACAAAGCAGGGAATCTAGGATAGTCTGACTGATATCGGTGGGATGGAAGCGGATATGAGGAGATTGGTGAAGTTGGTACATACAAAAGAAACACAGAGTGCTGTTAGTAAGTTCATCGAACTCGGAGATGATCAAAGAAGGAATGATTGGGAGTTAAGGCTTCCAGTCAGCGCTGCGGAAGTTTGGGAGAAAGAAGAAATATTGTAGTGTGATTCGTGGTGTTCGAGATACAGAAGAGAAGCTGCACAGCTACCTTTATCCTTAGGCTGAGCTAGTAGAAGAAATGTTAATAAACCGTCGAAGGTCGGTGCAATCTAAGATGAGTTAGCAGAGTTCAAAGTTAATTAGTAGAAGCTAGCGACCATACTATCAAACCCCAAAGTTTTCTTTTTACTTGAGGAGCCAAGGGAAGAGATGGTTCACGGTAGCCATCCGTATACTCGGATGGCATTAATCAATCTCCATGTCGTCAATCGATACTGTCACACTGAGCCTTCGCTTTTTCGTATCACTGCTATCTTCTGAGCCTGAACTCCGGTCCTCTCTAGCCCTTTTAATACTTTGATTCATCTCTTCCGCATCAATTTGACCAGGGGCGGAGGGGGCGGACGTATCCAGGTCTCTTGGCTCTGGCTCTGGTGTTGCTCTAGGAGTTGGTAAGGTTGTCTTGGGATTCGGCGTTGCTAGAACTACTCCCGTAAAATTAGCAATGCTTTTTCGAACTTCATCTTGTTTATCCTCTGGAAAAATACTTCATTACTTCACAATTCGTGGGAATCCACTTCCATTCCTCCGCTTGGATAAGCTCACTGTCCAAATCGGCCCAATTGCGAAAGTTGGTTTTGATACCCAAAAGACGCTCAACGTTGTCTTCTAATGCTTTTATGAGCATGCACCAAGCGCGCCCATGTCCTGTGACACCTAATCCCAGCTGATAAATATCTTCGCAGTTTTTAGACCTACACTTTTTGCTAATGCCACATGTAGAACAACCACCTTTGAAGTTACCATGGCAGGTGAATAGTTCGATGTATGTGTGGCACATCTCATGTAGTAGTGTACCGAGAATGATTTCCAGTTCGCCTATATGCTCTAGGTTATTGAGCCTGCGTGTATTGAGACAAGCGACTGGGTCAATTTGAATCGTGGGAAAGGGTAGGTGTACCTGATCATCGTTTAGTTTTGGGCTGACTTTGGGGTATTGAGTTATTCCTACGCTGTTGTGATTTGTTAGTGAAAGAGTCATTACAGTTGTATTCCTGATAGATCCCAAGAAAATGATATCGTTAAAAAGGTGGAAGAGGTAAGACAAATGAGCTGTATTTACTTCTCTGTGGTTTAGGGGATATGATCCCAATCTTGCTGGTTTGTTAGACCACCACTCTCTCCATGCCTGGAGGGCTGTCGACTGATTTCCTTCATAGGCACCTATAGGGCAACCAAAAGAATTAATTGTAGCCTGTACCAAGGATATGGGTTCGTAGTAATGTATATCTGGCAGGTTCGTGTTGCATAGATGCAGATAAGATGGGGCCTTGAAGGGCGCGCTAATGTGATGGGGTTGATAATCTGTGTGTGACCATTTTTGGTAGAGTATTGGACTACATGACTTGCACTTACATGAGGTTGATGCTTTGGATCGTCGTGTAGTAGGGTTGCGAGAACTGCCTGCAGTTTGAGGCGCTAAAGTAATTCGTTTGGGAGGCATGACTTCGAGTATTTCCTTAGTGTGGAACAATGTTGTTGTACTGGACATGTACTATGGGCAGGATCCAAATATATCAAGCAAGGACAAAGAAGTATGAGGATAATGCTGTGAAACGAATAGTAGATAAGGCATGCTCTTTGTACTCGCAATGACCTCTTTGTTCTAGACAGACGCCGCCTTGTGAAGGAAGCACCAAGTCATAGTCCGTGTACCAGACACGATCCTTTGAGGTGAGCTCATTTTTTATTTGTCTCTGATATGTTGTTTGGAGGCATCGAATCCTTGTGATTCCCACTTCGACTGCGGTATGGCTTTACCAATTCTTCCTCATTTCTAGATATAGACCTGGAATTGTAACAAGACTCCGCTTTTCTCCCCGCCGAATGAATTATTTGACGTTATCCAGATGTGAACATGTACGCTTGGATCAAGTCGTCTCGATCGGCTTATCTTGGCGTGGACACTTCAAAGCTAAAAACAAACACGTTCTTAAAGCCGCAACTTGTATCGGATTGTCGAAAGACCTGGCAACATCTCACCATCGCGGCGAGAAGCGATCGTGAAGGGTTATACCTACGATCTTGGGTCTTTATCAATTGAAGCCAGCTGATGGACTGGATCCTGGCGTGGAGCTAAACCCACGATCGACCAGATTCCCGAGTAGCATTTGCATTCCCATGGTGCAGGATTTATAGTGCTTTATGCGAGTCCCCATCATCACTATTCTGCTTATTCTATAGCTCTTCGTGCGAATCCCCGTCATCACTACTCTGCTTATTCTCCCAGTGTTCAATATACTTGCTGGCTTCAAGCGCAGCACCTCGCATAGCAAGATCGTGGTGAGAGAAAGATGTGTTGAACACATTCTTACAAGTCTCGCCAGGAATGGTTTCCACAGCTCGAGCAGCGCTACGCAGATTCAGTTGGGCGTCCGGAAAGTCTGCGAGTACGAGGTTTGCCTCAATATCATGCCACCAAGGGTAACCTTAAGTCAATGACAATTGCTTGAGGCCGCCTAGACTAATATCTGCTGCCGTCGTTATCCTGAGGCATGGAACTGGCCGAAAAGGAGATGAATGCGATCGCTGTGAATGAGCAGTTGAAAGACATATATCCTGCTAACATGTTAAAGTAGCCAAACCTCCGCGACGTTAATGAAAATTTTGACGACGAGAGAGGAGTTATGGATATCTAAATATAGCTACCCCTTGTCTATTCCCGAATAGGTAAAGTGGCACTACTCGGCGACTTCGGCCCAAACCCAGATTCAACAATATTATAGAGAGTAGCACTATTCAAACTTTCAAAGTAACCCAAAAAGCAGCCGTATTTCAAGTTTAGCGATTCTAAGGACTTGACATCGATGGATGCTCCATTCGCTAGAAGTAAGATAATACAATCCATTTATTCCGAAGCTTAACGCAGCTGCGGAGATCAACATGTATAAAAAGAAAGCTCTGAAGGTATACAATTCTATCGTGTAAAACTTTACACACCGATTGAATAGCCTGATAATGGCCGAGGCTTCTGGTCACGAAGTAAAGATCATTGGACTTAATCTCGAAGTAGATGACCAAGCGAAATGGCATTCGACCCACGCCGAAACAGACCTGACCGCACCTAATGCGGAGAAATCAGAAACCCTAACTCTCGTGCCGAGTACGGAAGGGGATGGCACTCTTTCGAAACCAGACAGTATTGGCTTCCCAACGACAACATCGAGAGCAATCGACTGGATCTTCAACATTACATTTGACGGTTGACGTTTAGTGGGAGCCTATGCGTTTCTCCTGTGTCAGAAAACGCTAAACATGTGCTGGACGTCGGAACTGGGACCGGGCAGTGGGCAATTGATTATGCTAAAGCACATCCCAATGCGCAGGTTCTAGATACGGACTTATCTGCCATCCAGCCAAAAGAGAATGTGCCTCCCAATTGCAATTTCAAAGTTCACAACACAGAGACGGAATGGGAGTTCGAACACAAGTTTGATTCTATACTTGGACGAATGTTGTTGATGGGCATTCATGACTGGCCAGCTTTCTTTGTGAAACCTTGGGACAACCTGAAACCGGGTGGATGGCTAGAAGTAGTGAATCCAGAATTTCCCGTTGGATGTGATAATGAGTCCGCAGGACCAGATACGCCAATTATGAGGTGGTCAAGGGGCATTCGTGAAGCCACAAGTATAGACGGTATCGACACCTTGATCGTTCGAAAGATGAGATCAACGATTGAAGAGCAAGGATTCCTCAATATACGCGAAGAGCGGTTCAAATGGGCTACTGGGCCCTGGCCAAAGGGCGAGAAAGAAAAGGAAATTGGGCACTGGATGCTGCCAAACTTAACGGTCTTTATGGCTCCAAGTGCAATGGGATTGATCACTAAGAAGCTGAATTGGCCAAAAGAGGACGTGAAAGACCTAGTCAAGGAAGCCTTGGACGACCTGGAGGACACCAACAGGCATTATTAGTGGCAGATGTAGGTCATAATTTGGAGCTGACTCGGAAATCGATCTGCTGACAGTAAATTAGGCATCTTTTCAGTGTTCAAAAACCACATGAATCGACTTTAGCAAGCCCTTTACTCGTCACGAAGCCAACCCATTGACTTACTTCGTTTATGGTAATTTGTCGCCCTCCTCAAACCTCTGGGTCAATCGTTTCAATATGGCAGAGGTTCTGCCCAGCAATTTGTGCCATAGGCGCAGAACAATTTTGAGCATATCGAGGTGATTCTACCGGCTATGAAATGACTGGTGACAGAGATCGTGCATATCAATTTTAGCCTGACACAGCTCAGTTTCCGCGTGTTTTGGAACAACAATTTAGAAAGCCAAATTTTCTCTACCTCCTTCTAACCCTTGTTTCTACCAATAAAGACTTGAGTACCAATTGAGCACTCATCTTTTGTGTCTTCTACTCCCAAAGTTCTGTGAGCCGCTTCCTCTATTCACTGTTTGCTGCGCGCAAGCTCCACCTCAAACTTTCTAAACCTAACTAGACATGCTGGGGCCTCGATTCAACCGTCCATGGAAATGTACTCTTCCTTTGGTAGATATTGACTTTTACAAAGCGACGCACCCTTTTTGAGAGGTTTTTGGTAATGGATGCTATCTTGTGAATCGCTCTTGGAATTGAAATACACCGTTGTAAAATCGAATCGGGAGTATTACGAATAACATTACTACATATCAAAAAGCAAAGCACCTGAAAATCGGATGGATATACCGACTAAACGCAAACGCTAAACATCAAATCATTAAAGAACACACGCCCAACATCCTATGATGGTAACTCATGCCTGTAGTTTGGCACACTCGGCAGACCCTGCAACTCCACAGCACCATTCTGCGGAGGTGGCATATGCGCCAGATTCACATTACTGCCATTGTTCGGTACCTGAGCATATCCTCCACCATATGGTTTATATGCCGAATACCCTTGCTCGTCGTAATGCTGTGCTTCCCCGTGTGCATACGGCGGCGCGGCTGCGTATTTCTCGGCTCCTGTAGAGTGAGATGGTGGGAGGTTCGAATAGGATTGTCTTTGTGGTTTGTATTCCGTGCTTCCGCCACCACCGCCGATGAAAGGGGCAGGCTCATATTGCGCATTCTTCTTTTGCTTTCGATAACGTAGGAAGAAGAATAATGCTAGGCCGGCGAGTATGAGTATGACTGCTCCACCCACTGCCGCTCCTGCGATGACACCGGTCCCAATGCTCGACTTTTCTTCCAGCGAGGCTGAACCTGTTGTGGACTGCGCTGCTGCAGAATCTGTGCCCGTGGGCTCGACATTGACCACTGTGGTTTGACCTGGCGTCAATGTTACGAGTGAAGTTGCACCTGAAGTTTGACCGGCCGACGGTTGCGCAGTGACTGTGATGAGTTTTGTTGTTCCCGTTGGCGCTGTAACTGTCTTGACTGAAGTCGTCGGCCTGGCGGTGGACGTTGTCGAGGTGGTCTTTTTCGAAGAGGTCGTTTTCGAGGTACCAGCATCTGCTACAGATGCCCATTTTGCGGCGGTGAAGGCGATGGGTGTATTCGAGTCTTTACAATTTGTGTTCATAGTGTTGTATACGCCAGTCACGTCGCTGCTGTCGCTGGAGCCCAGACATGAGGCTGCCAACTGTAGAAAGCCTCCGCCATTACCGCAAACGCACGCTGTTGACCTGTTAGATTACTGGACTGATTGGAGATATCCTCTAAGAAGCCTAACCATTGAATTTTGAGACTGTTGATGTATCGCATTTAGAAGAGTCTGCGGCTGCGTATAAACACGACTGTGCTTTTGTAGGATATAAAGAGAAGTCCAGCGCATCTGCAGCGACATGAGAAACCACAGCTGACAGAAGAAAAAGGAGTGAAGGCATAAGCCTTCCTCGTGAGATAGCCATTGCGAAAAATGTGTGAAATTAACGATTGAATGTGTAAGACCAAGTAAAGGTTGACGAAGATATGAGATAGTAATGAAAGTATTATAATTATAAAAAAGACCACAGGCAAGGAGGCCGAAAGATGAAGACCTGATCAATGAGGGACAACTTAGCGTGTTATAGTGACTGACAACGATTCAGAAAAAAGCGGGCGGGAGGCTGAATTCCGAGGAAAATGAGTGGTGGGCCGGAGGCTCGAGGCCTGCGCCATGATATTAGTTCTTACCAAAATAGAAGTTTTGGCGCTTGGTGGCGCAATGCTATGTTTTGGTGGTGAGAAACATGTGGGCGCAGTTCTATTATTGATGGGTTGGCCTTCTCTTTAGTAATTGAGAGCAACTTTACTCTAATGTACTTGTACCATTTTGTTCTATTCTTTGAGCTTCTTTTTTCTGATATTTCTCGATCTAAAACCTTCGAAGTGGGTGCGACGAGTTGTCGATCGTTGTTTTGTTTTTCCGTTGAGCGAGCGGCCAGATTTTCGGGAGAAATGTAGGCTGAACGTCGACAGAAATATTTTCTGGAATATCACACCTAGGGATATATATTCCCAAATGCTTTAGACCATCTCCAACTTTCCAAGCTCCAAAAGTTGCCTCATAAGATCTACAGCCCGCAAAAGTTGAGCATGTTCGCCGTAGGGCGGATTTACATATTGCGGGCAGGTTTTGCAATATTCAAATTTGATATTCTCTGTAGCACGCAGTCTATCTAAGATCGAGGTCATATCCTCGTTCGTCCTGTCGTAACATCCATGCGCCGCCACTCGATCCTCTTCCTAGCTTAACACGAATTCTATTAGCCTCTTCTTCCATTTCCTCGATGGTATCCATCGGATTACTTGAGAAGTCTTCTTGGCTACTTGAGCGTCGTTGTACGCCATGAAATAACAGCGGTAGACAAGAGTATTTCCAGACCTCTATTCCCCTCCTTCGTGTCTCCCAGGCAGCAAGTGCAAGTAGAACCAATCCTGCGAAAACAAGGACGACCGGGAATGCTATCCACGGCCATCGAACGTGAATGTAAGTTTCAGTTGCGATTGATTGTCCGACTGTAGTCTCATTCGATAAAGATCGCATGTACCGGGAAACTGAATTTGCGACATTATCAATTGACTGAGTGAAGTTAAAACCAATATAGAAGAACTGATTCAAATCATTCGTCGGAACGACATTTCCGTCGATAGATGGCTGAGATCCAGCAATTGACGAGTTTATTGTTTGAACAGTGACATTCCCTTCGAAAGCAAGGGTGATGGCTTGCTGGAGGCCTCGTAGTGTTGACGCTCCATCAATGGAATATTTGACACCTCGCACTGTGGCCGGTTCGACTTCGTAGGCCGTAGACCCAGTGACATTATTCGATGTCACGACACGAGTCACAAAAGGCTGCTCGGTTGTCTTTCGTGTATGATTCGTGACACCGTGGTCGACAGCTAGTTCGTGCTCTACAACACACATGGACAGTGAACATTCATGTGCTTCGCGAACTTGCTCTCTCTCCCCGCCAGGGATGAGCAGATTATTCTCAACCATAGCAATGGTGCTAACAACTAGAAAAACGTTCTGGTCCGCATCGGTCTTTGTGATTGTTGTCGTCCAAGTACGTTGCCTCACCTCATCGGCGATCTCGATATCCCAGCCTTTACTGTTATTTGTGACAACACCGAAGTAAGTATAATTAAACGCGCTGTTCGGCAAGTTATAGTTGCATGTCCTGTGCATATCATCCTTTTGCTGGCACTTCCAATTGTCTTTGGCGAAATCGGTGACGTTTCTGCATTTCGAACAGAGACCCAGTGAGGTGAAACCTGGCCAATTACAAGTCGAAGTTGGACATGAAGGATTGAGTTCTGGAACCAGTATTCCGCTATTCGCTCCGTTTGCCACTGCGGTTCTCATTTGTGAAAGAGGGATATCTCCAGACATACGCAGGAACGCTGAGCCTGTACCTCTACCCTCTGCTAAATCATATTGATCTGTACACAATCAGCTGTGATTTTCTATTTGATGAGAAGAAATCCTACTTGATAGATTGAAGGCCAGAGCTCTCTTCACAACTGTAGAGTTGGCTGTACTCGCAATTTGTCTTTGAGGTGTTGCGATCAATTGCTGAACAAATGGATCAAAAGCCAATAGTAACAAAACAATCAACGCCCCAAGCGATGCTAGAGAGATCCCAGAAGTCTTGAGTAGGACCATCGCTCCCCAAGGTCCTCGTGATGCTTCATCGAAGACTTGCAAATCCTGCAATTCCCGGTCCGTCCTATGAAACCACAGCCATTTCAACTGGCTGATTGCCGAAGTCACCACGAGAAGCAGCGTGGTTTTGATAGCAGTCCCTAATAGAGAAGCGATAGTATTGAGCGATATACTGAAAGGAATACTTGGCAGAGGCTTGCCATCAAACACTCGCAAAGTGATGCAAATGGCGAGTAAGCAAATAACGCAAGTAATCATCCCAAAAAGTTCCCAGATCCACCAACGGCTTCGGATGCATCGTAAGGGACCTTGTTGAAAGGTAGATTTAGGTGAAAGCTCGCTGTAAGGTTTTGTGCCATTTCTGTTGATCGGAGAGTACATGATTGCTTGGTGGTGAGTCGGGCTCAGATGATTTGTTAGAACTCCGCGCATCTAAACAAGAGAAAGATGAGAATAGTAGAGAACGAGATCAGTTATATAGGCCACGAGATGAAGTTGAAGGCGTATATCGCCAAACCCGAATTCAGAAATTCATGCGCTTGAAGGTTCTCTTCAGCTTCAAGTGCAGCTTCAAGCCTCGAGCCACGCAAACTCACCACAAGCTGTCCTGCGGCTGACGAGCGGATAAAGTCGCTCTCCCGCACCCGTCGGCGAATACAAGGTCTTAGAACCCATGTTCTGTTTGTTGTTTGAAGCACAGCCCGTGGTATCTTACTCAGCCCCCTTGCGCGGAATGCTCTTCATACCGCCAGTGCCGCTGCAGTTGGCTTCCATTGGCTATAGCTTGCTAAGCTCTAGTACTAACATCGTTCTCTTTCCCAACCTCCCTACGGGACAATCCATATTTTATAAAAGTAAGCGTTCGCGTTCGCCGTGCTAAATGTGGTCAGCATGCTTACTTTAGCGAGATTAGGGGGGTGCACCCCATGAAATTACGAAGAACCCTAGCTGACCAAGCGCCTCCTGATGACTAAATATTCACAGGGCATTCGACCCTCTGCGCCTGCCTCCCAGCCTTATATTCTCAAAACCCTCAGAAGAAGCAACCGCCCCTTCCTTCTTGATCTCCGTTTCATCAAAGCCAAAGCTATCTGACCAAAGTAAGCTGTGACACCCTTAAAAGGACCTCTAATACATCCTATTGAACTTGGTAGGTGTGATCTTGAGATGCTGTTTGATCCTCGTCAGAGAGAGGATCAAGTATTCATTTGCGAGGGACAAGAATTGGACAGCACGTTCTGCTTTTGCGCACATTCTTTGGGGAGCAAACTAGTATCTCTACGAGCATGATCTCACGAGTTGAGAGATGTCGGAGGCATATCATCGAACTCGAAAACTCATTGTCATCATTTTTCTGGGCTATGTCATTGAGAGCGACAGTAAATTTCTGCCTGTCGCATGCATTAAATGCAATGCTTGGAAATTTAAACAGCCAACAGCTCGTTACAGATACCACATTACAGGCCCATCAAGTGCATTCATTCCATGCATACGCCGAGCTATGCAATCGGGGCGAGCTATCAGCATTGCAACAGCGGTCATGGCAATCGCTGCCGCTGAGATATACCCTTGCCGTAAACCTGATATCCTTTGCCATTAGCACAGTCTAACAACCCCATCGAGTTACAAGTCGGCCCATTGCAATTCGCAGCTATGCGTGAATTTATTCAAGGGCAAGTGTAGCTGGATCCAGTCTCCGCATGATCGTTTCGTACAACCGAGAAGCAGTGAAGTTGGCATAAACAGGGAAGCTCTCATCTTTTGGCGTATACTTAGCTACGGCCGTACTTCTTCAAAGCGAGACATGGCCATGAGAGTTTAGAGCGGCTCGACATCCTGATCTCGATGTAAAAATGTCTTGCTCTTTGTTAAAAGTGTAAGTGGACACACGACGTCTTATATATTTTGTAGTCACCTTTCTTGTACAAGCAAGGTCGACCTACGAATTCGTTGAATTGTGTGTATGGTAGGACGCTTCACCAGTTGTGGTATCGAAACTGCTCCAGGGCTAGCAAGTCGTACATTGATGCTCTCCTCCGCAATTGTGCGCCAATCGGAGACGTTTGTAAGGACATAGCGATGCAGATTCTTTGGAATCTTGGTTGTTAGATTGGCTGCTTTTTGCTGGTGTTATGCAGATCTATACAGTAGGCAGATCCCCAAGATTCCCAAGAGAACTCCGCAACATCAGCGGATTTTGCGAGACTGGCAAACCTTTCGTAGTTATAACGTCGGGCTGACATTTGCGCATTGTTGGCTACTCGTCTGAAGCTAGATTTCGGCCTACAGCATAGGTCAACCCCTACGGCGCAATTAGCGACCGAGTATTCCAAGTCGGAGGGCGAGATGTGAACTGGGGACTCCTGGCCGGCTTTAGTGATATTGAAGCCGGGTGCACCTCAGTGCACGTGGAACGGGATGGGGAGAGGACGTTCAAAGCTAGCAGATTGAAAGTGCAGAGCCTAGCAAAGAGTAAAAAATGCTTGAGATGAAGCGTAGGGGCGTTTGTGAATGCTATCAGTAGTATCGCCATGTCTTCCCTTAACGCTTTTTGCAGATTGCTATGTGGGCTAGCATGCAGTATTGAACGACACAACACCAGTCGATAATGAAGGCGAAAATAGAATATCATTCAATTCTCAAAAATCAACTAACGCAAGTAAGAATCCATTTGCACACGATCATCCTTTGACCCTTTCGATATCAGATCGAGGGTTTCGGTGAAGTTTATCAATTACCCGGCTTAGTACCACTATAACCCTTTAGTGTATCGCAGAGTACGGGATTGTCATCTGCAAGAACGGTAGCAAGCTGAATCGCCTGAGTCTCCTCAAATGTTCCCAAGTCTGGAAGAAAAGGTTCGTTCGCTGTTAACGAACCTGTATGGTAAGTCGGAGCAAACTGATCTTTGCTGAGGCTCGTATTGAACAAGCGAATATGGTTTTTGCAGGTGAATTCGTTGTTGCTGAAGACGGGTTGATTTGTTACATTTTTCCAACTATCATCCAGTTGGTCTTCGACATTGATCGTGGTTGGCCATTGCATTCGAAAGCATGACTTACAATTCCAACGGGTATACAGGCTTAGCCCCGACAGCAATGGCAGAGAATACCGCCACAAAGTCCGCCGCATCTTCCCATATACCTGAGTACTTTTCGACTTCGACTGATCTGAAGTCTTCTTGCGCGCTTGTTTTGCCGTAGTCATATGCTTCGCAACGTGGTTTAAATATGCTTGCCATGATATAGTGGTCAGGAGCGAAGTGATTTACAACCTGGAAGGATATATCTGTTGACATTCTTGTCGCGTTGATATACGCCATTGCAGTATAGCCATCTCCAAGTCGATCGACGAACGTGAAATACAGAGAGGCTCTCTGTATGAGATATTCATTAGCTTCTGGGATGTTGAACAGTGGAGAGGATTGGTTACCTGAAAGTCTACGCCTGGTCGACCCTGCATACGCACATCGTGATAGAGCTCAAGCTGAAGCAGAGCCTTTTTGAAGTCCAAAATTAACATTGGTCATGAGCAGTCTGCATACAATGGTTTTACTGGATATTGACCAGCAGGGAAATCTGGCATCAATGCACGGTAGCTTTTCTCAAGGATTTTGTATTCCGCCGGTATGATTCTCCGGGCAAGAGGCATCTCAATAGGGACGACAGCCCATGTTCCATTCATGACACCGGTGACATGATCTGGTTTAGTGGTGAAGAGAAGATTTGGCTGCGTTTCGATAGATGGGCATTCGTGCAAAGGATCACTCTTCGCTATGGAAATTGGTTGGGCTCCAGAGACAACTGAACCAGAGAAACCCACAAGGTAGAGAAACAAGATTCTTTCTTCATGTTAGCGATTTCCAAGGTGATGTTTCTTCAAATCTGATACTCACGCAATGAATACTGTTGAGAAATACATTTTTGACGTCGATGAGTGCTTCGTAATGTATGTTTTACAAGTCAAGTTGGCTAGTTTGGGAGGATATTTAGAGTGGTGCTGCATACCTGAGAAGTAGCAGCACAGTTTACAAGGTTGGCAGGCTCGAACTTATGCTCTGAGGAAGCTGCAGAGCAGGGCTTCATTCGAACCCGGAAATTCCTTCTGCTGCGAGTAGCGACACTCTCCTGATCGAAATAGTGATATGCTGTACTGATGGATGCGAAACTTAGTCCATACTCATGCCAGAGCCAATGGCAGCCTTCTGCAGCAGAAAGCTGTGAATGAGAAGCCATGGGAGCGAATTCTTGAGTCTGAATTATTGATTCACTGAGATCGCTCCCGATGTCATGAATAGTCTCCCAAATTTATCTCCTTCCGTAGTAGGAGCCATAGGTGAGGATCATACTCTTATGCACATAAGATAGAGCAGCGGGATGCGGCATTTGCTTGCATCTTTGCATAGTCTACTTGATTAGACTCAAAGATCTGATGGATCCAATGGTACATCCATGCTCAGTCCAATGACGATGCTGTATGTTTAATGAATAATGGCAATGGCGTGTCTGTGAAGCTAATGGTGTGGTCGAAGCCGGCCAAAATGCAGATAAATGATCGAGTACAAATCAACCAAACTACGAAGACTATCATGTTTCATCAGTCGGCAAAATACGTCAAGCAATTATGGTTTGAAATATAATTTGTTTGTTATTGTAGAGCTGGAGCGTGAAAGCCGAAATGATTCACTGGTATGAAAGCAACCCACTTTACGGGTTATTTCCAGCACCACATTTCCAACCACACCATGCACGCAACCACTTCCGGTCAACCGCACTGCAACACCCCGCACTGCACACCACCTTTCATGTACCACGCCTGACTGAACCCTTTGTAACTCAGGCGGTGTGGTACCCTTAGAGCCTCATACCAAGACGCTGATTTTCGCAATCGATTCCGGTCAAGATGACATCCTACAGCGGATCACTCAAGATACCTCTCATGTATGACAAGTATCTTGGAAACACTTACTTCTTATTTGATATTCCAATAATGGATGGGAAATACCCCTCTTAGCCAAGCTCCCTCAGCCCCCATTCTAGATTACGAGGACTTGGAAATCTCAGCCTTCGAGCTGCATATCATGGACCCTCTTTCGCTGCGGTCCGTACCCGTAGTCTCCCTTCCCAGTTTTTCTTGACTGAATGTTATACTATGCCATGTCTTGTCAACCCTTTCCTCCACCAGGAACACACTATGTATCATATTCCCCAACCAAAAACATCTCCCTTCACGAAGGTTGGGTCTTCGCGCCCGATGGCAGGGGCACATTCGACATATCACGAGACTGCCTCCTCACAATTTTCCTCTGTAGCTGGCAAATTCTGTGCCTGAATCTCCCAGCCAAAAATGACAAATTCCGCCGCAGATTCTGGAGGAAGTATCTATGGACTCTGCTTACAGTCCTGGGTCCAGAAGTAGTGTTCCAACGTAGCCTTGGTGAATGGCTACTCGCACGACGAGCTGTGCATGATTTCGAAAAGTTAGGACGTGGTCAGGTTGGCTGGATGGAATGGACGGAGACGCACTCCTTTTATGCCAATATGGGTGGGATCGTACTGGTCCCACCCGATAGCGATAACTGCGAGCGCTTCCCGGTAAATTCGGCGCAACTGCATTTTCTAGTGGAAGGGCAATACATCGACTACCCCATCGTATCCAGAAAGACAATCAAAGACAAAAACAAAGTAGATTGGACACTCCGGGCTCTAATTCTCCTTCAAACACTATGGTTCAGTGTAAATTGTCTCGCGAGAATAGCGTTACACCTCCCCTTGACAACTTTAGAAGTCTCGACACTAGCATTCATAATTCCTGCAGCTGGTACTTCATTCTGTTGGCGCCTCAAACCTATGGATGTCGAGTCACCCACAGCAATATCGCTGAAACCCGGTGTCACAATATCGCAGATCCGCAGTGAATCTGACGTCCCACCGAATTCATGGCGCGAAACGCCCCTTGAATTCGTGGACAAATCCAAAGAATGGCCCTGGAACATATACTGGCGCTACGGCCTCGTATTCTGGGAGAAGAAAGCCAACCTCCGCTGGCTAATCTTAAATCCTAAATCCCGCCCCATTGAAAGAATAGCAGATGATTATTGGCCGAAACCTTCGTTATCATCCCTACCTTATCTATTCTTCTTTCATGTTGCATATGCGGCTATTTTGGTTGCAGGGTGGAATTTGGATATGCCTACGAAGTTGGAGTTGAGGCTTTGGAGGATTGCCTGTTTGATTCAGTTGGTTACTATTTGTTCTGCTTGGTTTACTATGCCATTCCAAATTATTGACGAGAGTCCCAGGTGGTTGGAGAGGGTTTACGTGGTTGTTGGGCCGGTATGGAATAAATGTGAGGAATGGTGTCTGAGATACCTGATTTCGAAAGAGAGGGTTGAGACTATCAAGACCTTGGGTTGGGACGATCCGGATTGGGAAGTCTCGGTCCTTATGCTTTTGGTTTATGAGTTTACGTGGGGATTGTATTTGGTGGCGCGGCTATATATCATTGTCGAGGACTTCGTGTCTTTGCGTGCTATGCCACCGGATGCTTTCAAGAGTGTCAATTGGACAGGTCCGTGGCCGCATCTATGAAAAAGTGTATGGAGTCTGGACATGTCTACATCTATAATCATTAACATAAGTCATTAATTATCAAATCCTACCATTAGCAGCCTCCCACTCCTTGAGCATTGCCTTCTCAAGCACAACCCTTCTCTCCTTCTGCTCTGCAAGTAATTCCTCCACCCTGTCATCAGAAAGACCATGCTGCATCCCCAGACTCCCCAATTCAACCTTCGCAACACATCCATCCTTCCTCGTCCAACTTCCCACCCCAACCCTATCTACTTTTCCATTCACGACGTCTCCACAGAATCTTCCCCAATTCCGCATCGCCTGCCTCCCCATCCAGTTCCAAGGCACCATCCCAAAACAATGCGGCATACCAACATATCCATCAAAAACTACACTTCCCCCACTTTCAAAAACCTTTCTTCCAAAGACCTCAGCCTCATCCTGCATACTCTCCCACCCGACACATATATATACCGGCGGCGCACCCCTCCATAATTCCTTCTTTGCAGCTAGAGGTGAAACAAGCGGGTGTATCACCATATGTGCTGGGCAATAAGTTTCCACGCGTGGTGGATTGGTAGGCCATATCGCATCGGGGGGGAAAGCAGGGCAGGGCACTGAGTAAACTGTTGAGGGTGGGGCTATGATGTCCCAATTTGAGTTTGTGTGGACGGAGGGGAGGGAGCGTGATACGTCTAGCCAGGGCGAGGTAAGTGCTAGGCCTGCGACTGGCGGGTATCGTGTGTTGTTGGTAGAGGCGGGTATGCCTGAGATGTCCACATCACGGCCATGGAAGCGTATATGCGTTATATGCAGGGTTCGGAGTGTGAGTAAGAGGAGTAGAAGAGATGCTGCCAAACCTGCGCCGGAGGAATCCCCAGCGAGGACAACGCTTGTAGGTGGGATGGGATCGTGGAATGCACCTGGTGGAGGCGAGAGGAGTGAGAGGTAGGCAACGAATGCATCGATAAGTGCAGCAGGAAAAGGGTTTTGCGGTGCGAGACGGAATCTAACGGATAATACGCGGGCTTTGGCATGTTTTGCAAGGGATGAAGTTGTTAGACGATGGGTGATAGGATCCATAAGACTGTATTCATATTGTTAGATACGCCTGAAAACAAGCACGAGTTTGTACGCACCAAGCAGCGCCGCCATGCGTATACAGTATCACTGGTCCCTCATCCCCAACATCCCTCATCATCTTGCCATAATGCTCACTCTCCGCAATATTCTCCCTCTTCTTAACATACGACACACCAGATCTATGCGCTGTCCACTCCGCTTCTACATCAGCCAGTCCACATCCACAAGGGTCGAACTGATTACTTCCCAGCTCCTTAATAGCAGCTAGAACCGCTTGTTTCACACCCATGATTGGACCATCTTCAAAGAAGAAATCCTCAGGCTCTGGAATTGTGATCTTGGATATCCACATCTTCCCATAAATGCCCCAATCATAATTTAGTTGTCGCTGGCTCTCCAATATACTGGCAGGAGTACCGAGGACGGGTCTAATGAATATAACAGCTAGTTGTGTTATTAGATCTTGGGGGTTATCTTCGAAGAGTAGACCGCCAGATAGGGTCCCCAGAAATGCCTTGAAGGATGTGTATACAGCATGTGGTATCCGCGGTATGACACTGCGTACTAATCCCAGAGGACTTGTATCCATTTTCAATCCTTTCTACCTCTTAAATCTCAAGAGGAGGAACTCGTGCAAGGTATAAAGAAGAAAGAGAGAAATCCTGCCTCAGCACGGAGTTCGTTGATAACAAGTCGTCATGTCTACATTTCATGGCATTGTGCAGGCCTTCACGAGGAATGAATGTGCGCCATTGACTGTACAGATACGTTATCAAGTGAGTAGACCGGCTGCCTGGGGATGTGGGTGTTTCTCTCGTGAATCGAACCGCGTGGTTGAATGTGTGGTCACTTGTGGTTGGGATGCTTCACTGTTGAGATGACAGGGGTAAAGAAAGCCACAGGAAGCGCCACAATTGAATTGCGACAAGGCTGACGACAACAACGGACCGTGACAAACCTTCTGTGGACCGAAGTAGCACCCTCCATATATTTCAAGGGTACAGAATAGAATGGTAGTCATGTGGGAGCGGTCACTTGTTATGGTCGTTAGAAATTACACAGCTAATCAACTTCGCTTGCGCAACGAGGGGCAGTCTCCATCAGGCTGAAATGCCTGTCGCGTAATTTTGAGCTTTACCTGATGCTATTGGCATCCAAAAAATGAGAAACCAAAATGGTAGTAGTACCTTGGTATTGAATGATAGTTCTAAGTTCTAGGAAAATTCACCTTGGGTTGGGCAAAATAAATTAGCGCTGCCTATTCCTGTAATCGGAAGACAACCTCTGTACGATGAGCTAACGGCGGCTAGATGCAGCACCAAACCCTCTTCATTCAAGGCCATGATACAAAGCAAGAGCGCATGATAAACATCTAAGTAGGACGAAAAGCAAACAATACCCTCATACTACTATTTAGAATAAGACGTTCTGCTTTCATCCCACCATACCTTCCTATCTCACAGCTTGTCCTTGTCATTTTTTCCACATTTCCATTTCACCACCAGTATGATGAAGTCAATCCGGGCCGTTCTATTTTTCTCTTATATACTCATGACTTCAACTCATGCCTGCCCATCAAGCTCGGTTATCAAGCCTTTCATCGCCGATATCACACCCACTGAACCTCGTATCGCTCAATCCGATTGCACAATAGTCCTTACCTTCTTCGGCCAAGGAAATTGTCGAGATCAAATGCGGCGAGAATGGGTATGCGATGGAATATGCTACCGAGATTTAAATTCTAATGGATTGCGCATGACGAGAGTGTGTCGAGATTGTAGAGGTCAGATGAACCTTTGATATTTCCAATTTCTTCCCATTTGAAGCGTCTATGAAGTCGTCGATTGAAACTTTGAATGTTGATTATCGGGGGATACTGACTTAGGTAGTGAGTCTTTTCGATAATGGGGATTGCAGTGGGTCCTCGGTCGATCTATTGGGGAACGATCATTGTTGGGAGATTCACACTAGAAGGTCTTATCAGTTTTACTGTTAGGTGCGAAGGCGAGGATATCTAACTCAGAGTTGGGATCAACCTTTGATGTGGTTTTGACTGGTTCCATCGTCATTCTTATTACCAATAATAGCATCACATATCTCTACGAATCAACGACAAGACATATTGTTCATGAAGCATGCAGAAGTGACAATACGAGAATATCGATACTTGAAATAAAGGTTGTGTAATGCTACATAAAATAAAAACACATTGCACGGAGTGCAGCGGCAAGACTAGGATTCATATCCCTCAAACAGAATCTACACAGCATGGTAACGGAACCAACAGATCTGCTGCAATGGTGCAAAAGAGACATACATAAACCCAAGCAAAACATGACGAAATTACCACAAAAGCCCTCCAAAATAATCAAATACTCAAGGATAGCATCCAACTAAGTCATCCTCAAACTGCTCAGGTTTACCACTCTCTAAAAGCTGCTAAATCCTAATATCTCTAATCACCGCTCGTCGTTCCCACGATTCCTACGTCTGCTCTGAATACATCGGAGGTTCATCATAAGGAGGCGGAGGATTTCTATCTCCATCCAGCGAATCACGAGGTCGGCCTTCACGAGGTACCTCAACGACAGAGCGATTCAGGCGCCTCGCGTTCGCTTCCCGAAGCGGAGTACTATGAAGATCATCCGCAAGAACTCTGAGATATGATTTGTGTTTGATCTCAAAGTTCTTATCCTCACAGAAAATGCCAAGCTTGATCTTTATTGCGTTGGTCACAATAATATTGGCAGTTTGGAAGTCTATTGGCAAGCGGCTGGTCATGGTACGCGATCGAGAAAGTTCGACATAGCCACGGATAAGCTCCTCGGACGTAGGGAAGACCGTTCCGTGAACATTTTCGTGGATGTCGAGGAGAGTTTGCTTCATCTCCGAAGTGTTCTCGATGCTGCGGTTTGAGTACAGCTGCGATTGGACCTTCACGCTAACGGTAGTGATACCTTCGATCTTAATCCACGAGATCCCAATCTTGGGAACACGATCAAGACCATGTGGCGAATAAAGTTTCAAGTTCTCTACCCTAACCAGTAGAGGAAAGGAACCACCCTTAACGACCTGGGAAGGGTGCTTCACGCTGAACTTGAAACGGGCTTCCGGGAGTGAGGACTTCTGGAAGGTAGAGCGGTATCTATCCTTCCAAGAGAGTTGCCCATGAGCCTTGTTTGGTAGCAGCCGCAGAGTCTGTGCCGTAATCTTGGTATGGCACTTCTCCATCTCGAAATCGGTGTCGTCAATCGAGCGGAAGGGAGAGAAGTTGAGCGGATGATTCGCGTAGACAGGAGGTGGAGTGAAGAGGCGGGCTGGTGAATGCGTGAGAATGGCCTTTAAAGAGTACTGGGCGTGTGCTTCGGATTGTAGGAGGTGAACCGAGAATGTGGGGGGCAGAGCAGCTATGCCTTGTTGCATGAACCGAAACTCAAATGGCCATTCGTGTTTTGGTGCATATGGAAGTCGGCTTGGGAGAGGTAGCTCTATTGTGAACTTGAACAGGCTGACTGGGTTTCGTGTAGCTGCACAGGAATTTCCATGAGCAACTGTTATGCCGGTAGTCGAGGTGCCTTGGAAGGTGATGGAGATACTGTGGACTGGCTCATTCCGGGTATTGCAGAGTACTACTTTCCCCGAGATAGCATCTCCGGGGTGGTAGCACGCCTTTGGATTGGTAACAACGATCGAAAGCATTGTTGCAGACAAATGTGCGTTATTGTGGTGCGTGTGTCGTGAAGATTGGCTTGCGGGAAGGTGTATGGTATGATGGTGAGTGGTCCTTGTGCGGTATTGCAAAGGTCCGGTGAGGGAGAAGAAGTTGAGGAGCAGGATGCATAGTATTAAAAATGTAGAAAGTGTTCCATAGTAAATAGTGTTCCAGGATTTAACAACCTTGACAAACCACCTGCTCCGTTGAACACCATTACAGCAGTGCCAGGTAACCATTCATCATTATTTTTGTCCTTTGACGTACTCCGTAAATAATGATAACTTCACTCTCCCGGCGCGACATCCTTGTGAAAAGTGGAGCCGTATGTTGTCGAGAAAACACACTATCTAGCCAGACGCGAACAGTTAAGGGTTCCGTCGCCCTAGGCATGGTGTGGTGGTTGGAGTACCGTGAAAATAACTTATGGTAGAACGCCGAGGTGATGGAAATTAGTCGTTACAGCAACGATACTCTCTCGATTTCTTATATCACGGAAGCAAGTACACCAAGAACTTATATCTGAAATAGCAAAACCGCGTAGAGCTATGGCCGAATATGAAAGTTATATACTGTTTCTTTTCCGTCTCTATTCCCTTCGTCCACTTAGCATGTATTTTCTTATAATAGGGATTATCGCTACAGGAGGAAGATGAGGTGTGATAGATACTAGCGGGAAAAAACAGAGACAAAATACCAGCCGTAATTCAAAACCCAACACATTACTTCGCCTCGCGGGCCTTCAACTCTTGATCCCGTCGCTCCTACTATAATGCAACCAATGCCCTCTCATGCCCGAAATCCGCCTTGCCTACGCTTCTTCCTCGTATGCAGGAGGCTCGACGTACGGTGGCGGTGGGTCTTGAACCCCATCCAGTGAGTATCGAGGTCTATCCCTATGCTGGACCGGCCGCTCATCCTGTAGAAGAAATGGTAGATGCGGTACCCTACCAACATCTGCAGCCAAAATCCTCGGATCGGACTTGCACTCCCAATCCCAACCCTCGTCCTCGCAGTAGACTCGCATGGTGAATTTGACCTCATTCGTGACAGTAATGTTTGGCGTCTCAAAATCACGAGGGAGTCGATGTGTCATGACTCCCAAGTAAGAAAGATCGAAGTACTCGTCTTGGAGATCTTCCGGCAAGGGCAGCATCTCACTGTATTCATTGCGTTTAATGTTCAGGAGAACTTGCTTCGTAGTGATAACGTCCTGATGACCCTTAGCATTCACTGCGAGCATAGTCTTCACCTCAACCTTGAGAGAAGTGATCCCGATAAGTGGGGTCCGACCGAGCTGTGCTGGCTTCGTGCGGAGCAGGTCAAGCTTCACCATGAATGGGAAACTGCCACCTTTGACAATCTGCCTGGGATGTTTGAGCGAGAACTCGAAGAGTGCCTGCGGAAGGGTGGTCTTGTGGAATACCGTCCGCAACTGCTCCCTCGTTGTCAACTCAGTATCGCACTTCCCTGGGAGAAGATGCATGCTCCGGGCGAGAAAACTCGTTGTCGCCTTTTGCATCTCAAATGTATAATTACGGCCGTACCGGAAAGGAGAAAAAGTTAAGGCGTGATTTACCGACGTGGATAGCAGCGAGAATAAACGCAAAGAGGCGCGAGTTAGGACTGCTTTCAGGTTGTACCGGACGTCCACTGTTGAGTTCGAAACGTTTACCATGAAAGTTGGAGGCAAAACCGGTACACTTATAGTGTCAGACTCAGTAGGAAAACAGAATTCGAAGGGCCAGCTGTGATCGAAGCGCCTGGCGGTAGGCAGGGCATCTCCCACTCGATGCAGCTGTTGGGTGAAGCTGAATATTGTGGTGGTTGCTCTGCACGGGTAATGTGATCCATCAGGGAAAACAACCTCACTGGTGCATTGGAAGTCAATAACTACCGATTGAATCTTCTCATCCTTGGAGCTGCCGAATTGTACACAACCTTTGACTGTGTCCCCGGGGTTGTAGCAGGTCTGGCGGTCGTCAACACGAATACTAAGACCCATTATTGAAGAGAAATAATATTTGAAAGTTTGCGTTGACTGTTGGTTGTCTATTGGTGATGTTCCAAAATCCGGTGAGCCAAAGGAAAGTGGCATATATGGGAGATATGCTTGAGTTTCCGAAAGTATTGCGTAGCGGAGCGTGTTCCATAATTTCAACACAATGTTGGGTTGCTTGTTGTATCCAACACTGTAAATATATGCCAAGATGATCGTAGTTTCTACTGTTTTCTTTCGTCAAGTATATCCAGAAGACCTTCGAAATGTCATCCGCATTGCTTCAGAATCATGTTGCTGAGATGAAGAAGCAATATATCCACAGAAGCCTCGTAACCTCGCGGATTACACCACGACATGTTATATAGAAGAGGCAACCCCTGAAGCTCTGAAGCAGCCATTGAACCTACATTAGCTGGGTGGTCGCAAAGTGTGGACGCTTCTGTCATGCCAGCAATTGCGTGTGTCCCGTCCTAACAGTATTCCGGCACGGGGCGTTGCTCTAAAAGTAAAATGAACAACAGCAAATGGAAAGAGAATATAATTGAAATGCTCTCAGTCGGCTGTGGTCTCCTCGGTCCCTTTGATCAAATTTCAAAAATGGGGCTCAGTATATAGTTATATACTATAAGCCAAGATGGAGTCCAATTCATTCATACAGCGAGCATCTGTGGAGCAGGGACTCCCAAGTCGGAGTGACCATTGAGGAATGGTTCATAAGCTACAGTCTCATGGCCGAGATTGCAGATGTGGATGAAGAGCGCAAACAAGGACGATAACCTGTTACTCTGTTTATCACATCAGCAAAGACTTCCATTGCGGGTAACAAACTTCCTTAGTTGGTAGCCCAACTACAGAACTCTATACTCTATACTCTCTCATACTCGACTCGCAGCCCCTTTGGAAGCACTCTGTGCCGAAGTTGGGTTGTCGTCGCGATCGAAGCCGATTGAACGCCCGAGCTCAAAGCTACCTCCCTACAACTAGGCTTAAAGGGGTAATGTTCTAGACTTCCAGTCCACTAGTTTTGTTTCTTTCTCACTCTATGACGTCCAGTGCGATACACCACAGAGCTCATACAATATATCCAAATATGGCATCTGTTTCACAAACGCAACCTCCAAGTCTTGATCACTTGTCAGACGACATCTTGCAATGCATTCTCGATGTCGCAATGACACGCGACTCTCCCTTCTATTTAGACAACCCCCGTCCAAGGCAAGATCGTGACCACTACAAACGGCGGAAAGCGCGTGACGACACCCTTGAGTCTTCTAAGGGCGAGAAAGATCCCAATTATACCGGTACAGCAGATGGTATTCCCCAGCACCACAGAGCACTCCAATCCGACCACGTAAAGGACTGGATATTCATCAACAGCACTAGCCACCGAATCCGACGCTTAGGGAAAACGACATTCTTTCGCCAGAAGACTATTGCGATGCACTTGAGTTCAATTACACTTCTGCACAACAACGACCCCGATACTATTAAAGGTATGGCACCAGAGGACCAGACCCTAATACTCCGTTACGTCCGTGACATTATCATCATCGATCCCCAACCATCATCTCCAAATGCCTGGCTCACCTTACCCAAATTACTATGCCCCTTTTCTCGCGTAAATCGCTGCACGTTACTCCTTGAATTCAAACCATACAGTGGGATGGTACGTGAGAGAGACGGAGTCAAAAAAGAAGATGGAGATCATGCCGACTGGATCACTGCGGCGTTTGTATTGGGCGCTGTTATTCCTCCTGAAATGCAAGAATATTTGACTGGTATCGGTATGCCCAGGACATTAAAATTGGAGGAGGCGATGGCTTGCGGTACTGATTGGCGCGGACATCGCGACATGATAGCGAAGAGTGTTTATCCTATCTTGCGGCTTCGGATCGAGTTGCTGGGGAGAAAGAAGAAAATGGACGTGAGGGCCGCGTCTTGAGCGGTAATTACAACTGCGTGTTTCCTCACTCCCAATCAAATTTGCGGTGATGAGTATACCTTGATTGTCGATACTTTGGGGCCCGTGGCAGTTACATGGACTTCCTCTCTCAGAATAGCTCATCCAGAGGAACAACACCAGCACATCTCGTTGTTTATAATTCTTAGTTGAGCAGCTTTCGTAGCTCAATCTTGGGTCTCAGTAAGAAGTAAGATTATGAGTATACCTTGATTCTTGTTACCTCAGGGCCAATACTGACGGAGCATTGCTTTGTTGGGACGTGGACTTCCTGAACTGAGACGAAGGTCCTATCCAAGAAACAACACCTACAAATCTGCTTCTCACTCATTTTATTTGGAGCAAATTTCGCAAATACATCTCAATCATTCCTTCTAATACGCACACACATGGCCCAAAGTGAATTTCGCACAACTAGGACTCCTCATCTTCATTCATAATAACTGTATCCCTTTCTCTTCGGAATCTCTCCGTAGTCTATCTCTGCCTTTCCGCTTAATCGTCATTAAGACGCCGTTATAACCACACATCCATTTTCCACAGCACTGTCCTAAAATCTTCCACCGAATCGATATTAAGCCCTACAAACAAGTCAACATCAGATTGATCTAGGGTCTCCAGATTAACAAATCCATGACTGAATAAACACGCATTATGATTGAGATATATCTCCGCAGGGCCTGCAGATAGACAGGTATTCAAACAGGGCTGTAGTTTGCCTTTCGATGACTGGTGTCTTACTCACTGCCACCGTAGACTCATGTTCGTGTGTGTTGTTTAGTGACAACCACGATTGATCGCTATCCCTTTCTTTTCACACTACCCACACTCAACTCCTCTATTAAGCATGAACATCATAACAAGGAAGATGAAACTTGCTAACATTCTCCAATGAATCCTAGTATAGTCACTCAGGTGCTTCTCACAAATTCATCCATCAACCTCAAATGCCAATCATGAATCAGCCAATTCCAACCACTTCCTCTTGCTCAGAACCAGGACCAAGACTGGCAAGCTGTGGCGCTACATCCTATCCCGTATACAATTCCATATCCATACCATCTAGAGCCTTATCGTAGGGGAAACTTTGCAGTGAAGAGGAGAGACCCGAAATATCACTTAACAGCCACAGGCGATTCTTGAGCAGAGTACATCATACATTCGTTCTACGCTATCACCCATAACAAAAGAGGTATATCCGCCAGTTAACAACAACGCCAACGCCAACGCCAGATAAACCCAGCCCGTGCTTGAATCCACCACCTTAGGATAGGACCTGGAACCAACGTCCAGGTATCGCATCCTTCATAGCCTCAAAAGAAGCGTCATCATTTGAGGGGATAAATCCCATCGGTCATAAAAAGCACCAGCCCTTCCTCACTTGAAACCCATAATCGCACATTCGTGAACCATCCCCCAAAATTCCATCCCACACCTCACACACACCTTACACCCCACACCTCACTCACTCACTCCCCTCAGCAAGCTGAATAATCAACCCACTAGCCACGTCAAGAAAAGGAAACGGACTAGTAGCCCTCTTATCCCCCACCGCCCTCCCCATCCCCACCCACTCAAGTCGATCCCTAATCTGAAACCCCCCACCAGCAACCTCTTCCCCATCCCTAAGTCTCCTCCACTCATTAACGCCAACATCATGTCCCTGGACCTTAATCTCGCGTACAAACCTCCTCTCTAAGGATTCATACCCCGCACACTTGAAATCAACCAGGAAAAATCCTTCTTGAATATCGTACAGTTGAATAGTGACGTAGACGTATACTGCTTCGTCAGCGCGGGGATTTGTATTCGCGCGGACGGTGCGAGCGGAGTTGGATGTGGAATCTGTGCCTGCGTTTGAGATTGTGGAGGATATATCGTCGGTTGAGGACAAGGCCGCGACACTGCCAGGTCTGGAATGACCACCGCCGTGCAGATCTTCCACGGAGCCAGAAGTGAGGTCCACACGACTTGAATGTGTAGATGTAGGATGTGCAACTCCAGGTGGGAACATACCCTCCTTGCGGAAGCGTGCGTGGATGACCCATGGGTCTTCTGGGACTTGGTAACCCCAATCGTTATGGTCGCCGGGTTTATCGTTCTTGCGTCCTCGACCACCGATTTCCAATCCACCACCGCCACCGCTCCTGCCACTGCGGATGCTCATCGGTGAGCGTCCATGGTGGTTCTTATCCACATCACCCTCCTCATCAGACCATCTCCCTCCCCTTCCACCACTATCATCCGAATCCGAACCCGAGCGCGAGCGACTCCTCGACCCACTCCTATGACGACGTCCAGGTCTACGAATATCAGGGATCTCCCACTCAGCTCCCATAGCTCGAAGGGCTTTGTAGATTGCCAACATAGCTTCCGCCGGGAGGTTGCGACTCCGAATACCAAATTGCCACTTGATAGGCCTTTCCTTCTTCTTTGGTAATGGTGTCAACCCTTCTGGTGCTTTACCAGCCTTCTCAAGGTGAAGTTGTGAGCCACGGCTGTGTGGTTTCAGCCTCGCCTTTCGAATAGCAGTATTTTCTTCTTCGAGCTTCTTCTTCGATTCCTCGTCTTGGGGTTGAGATTGGGAAGCAGGTTCGGTCGCAGTGGGAGGTCGAGGGTGACCTTTCATATAGGCTTGATGGAATCCTGGAAGGGAGGATGGTAAGATGGCGATTGTGGTTGCTGGTGAACGCACTTCTGCGAGTGTTTGTGATGACGATGTCGATCCTCTATGAGATCGCTCTGATGTAAGTGAGCCAGGTTGTGGTGGCTGTGGATGGCCCATCATAGGTTGTGGACCGCCCCGAGCAGTGTTTGGTGGAGATCGGAAAGGCGTGAGAGGTGAGGTCTTGAGATATGATGTATTTGGTGGAGGCGAGGTAGCTAGGAAAGGTTGGAGAGATTCCTCTTGCGCGAGGAGAGCTGCTGGTAGTGTTAGCTTTCGTGCAAATTGAAAATGGCAACGAGTAAAGGTCAGACTTACGGTTCTCTTTCATGATTTGATTCTCCCTCACGATGAGATAAGCATCCTTGATGGCACTCGGCTCCTCCTTACTCAATGCGTCCTGCACATCATCCTTTGCGTATCCCATCGTCTTCCCCAATTTCCCTACAACAGTATCGTGTAACTTCGCTGCCACCGCCGCCGGCTTTGATGGAGCCAAAGTGATCGGATCAATAGCCTGATTCGGATCCACCCCTGTATCATAGAATTCTTCCGCCGGCAGTTGCAGATATGGAGCAAGATCCTTCATGAACCATTCATCCTGGCGGATTTCAGCAACGGTGATTCGTGTAACGGGTGAGACTATCAGCATCTTTGTGATGAGTTTGACGGCGCCTTCGGAGAGGTAGTGGGGGATTTGGAAGCGACCTTGGGCGATTTTCTTGAAGAGAGCGGGGATGTATTCGTCGTCAAAAGGCAGGCGACCGCACAATAGGACATAGAGAATTACTCCGCAGCTCCATACGTCGACTTCTGGGCCGGCGTACAATTTACCAGAGATGACTTCTGGAGCAGCGTAGTTGGGACTACCGCAGCTGGTTTTGAGAAAGTTGCCGTCGGTCATAATATTGGAGAGACCGAAGTCGGCAATCTTGACATTGAGATTCTCGTCCAATAACAAATTCTCCGGCTTCAGATCTCGGTGGACAATCTTATGTCTGTGGCAGTACTCGACAGCGCATACGATTTGCTGGAAGAAGCGGCGAGCTTTGTCCTCGGTCATTTTTCCATGACTGACAATGTAGTCGAATAGTTCCCCTCCTGCATATTCCAAGACCATGACGATTTCACCCGGCGTGGTAATGACGGTGAAGAGCTTGATGATATGCGGATGTCTCAGTAATTGCAGGTACTGAATCTCCCGTTCAATCCGACCAGCCATATCCCTTGTAACAAGCTTTCTCCTGTTGATAATCTTGAGCGCAACTTTCTGCCCCGTAACCTGATGAGTTGCCAATTTGACCTTGCCAAAAGATCCCTCTCCAAGCGTGCGAATGATTTGATATTGACCGAGACGTTGACTTGTGCGCGCGGCAGCTTCTGTGCGTATGACAGGTTGAGGGTTTCTGTTCTCATCATTGGAGCGTTGTGAGGATTGTTGCTGGTGATGCTGTTGTTGCTGTGGGCGCGATGAGTTGCGTCTGGTATTTGTGGAGGATATAGACATGGAGAGCTCCTCGTCATCGAGGGCTGACGCCATGGTGGTAGAAGTGTTAGGGAGACAAAACTGTGGGTATTGTAGGTACGGTAAGGTGCGTAGAAGTGAGGTTGCTCTTGTGTTTCAGCTGTTATATATTGCTAATTTTCAAGCTATAAAACTTTCAATTTGCAATCTTGTGACAATAATTTTTTATTTATTTGCACGCGATTAGATCGAGTACTGTGAGGAGCAGGGTGAGCGGGCGAGCAGAGTGGTGTGTCAATTATTGGTGTTGACTGAGCAGACGTCAATGGGGGGAGGTTGATGAGCATCAGGCGCCAAGGCCGCAAAATAGCGGGGCTGTTTTTGAGCTCTTACTCGGACGGGTAACTTCACTTCGTGTTTAAGGCAGTAAATATATCCATTACCATCAACGGTGGAGTCATGCTGGAATATGCACCATCGAATCATCGCATATTCAGGTTTATGGCTCACTTTCAGATATGAAGACCACGTTCCGCCATTGACCGCTACCGTTGACGGCTCCCCAAATCTTGCAAATGGAGCTTTGGGACGGGAATTTGAGGCAATAGCATCTTCTTCGCTATGCTTATCTCGATTCAGTATGCTCACGGCTCCCGGCAACAGCTTCGTTAGCGGGCCAAGAACACGTTCCCTCCTTTTGCTGCTACCAATCCAGGCCGCCTTTCCCCGACATTGTTCCGGCGCTCAAAGGTATTAGTCGGAAATATGAGTCGCCGGGATCTATCATGTTATTCTCATGTCGATTTAGTATACTGTCGGCTCCCAGCAAGTTTTGACTTGATAGGTCCGAATTGTTTTCAATATTCTAATGCCGCGCTTTTGGTAGAAAGCATAGTTCTGTTTCCAGATATTGTAACGCCCATTTGTGGTGACCCTCACGTCTGTCTATACTTGAGTAATTTAAAGGCTTCGACGCGACTAATCTTTCCAACATAACAGGGTAAGACTCCACCTCCTCTCCTATTGTGCAAATCTCGCTCTTAAGAGTCGCACACTCATTTCTTCCCATACGCCGGATGAGCGTCCCATGTCCAACGTTGAGAGCCCCAAGTTGGTGCGCACAGTCGAGCAATATTTGCCTGGTACCATCACAGGTCATACCTCATGGACATTGAGTTCCCTTATGTCGTAAATTTGGCATACTGCGCGTGATCGTTCATTGGTGTGGAGAGACTTATCTACCCGGACTCCAGCACTTCTGGATTTGACAGAGGAGCCAAGACGACTACCCGAAAAGTCCAAATCAAAGTCGCTATACTCGTGCCAGCCGATAAGTGGATTCAAAGAGCCTATTTGAACGAGAAAAAGAATTACAGAAATAATGAAGCATAATAGAGAGAAGGAAGGAATGAGGACATTACTATTTTGATTTCTTGGCAAGATCACGGTCTTTTTCTCGACTTCTCATTACTCTTACTGTCGCTTCATAGAAATCTTCCCCACTCTTTTGATGATCCCGATGCTCCTACTGACTTCCTGTTCGAACTTGCTCCCATATTTCTTGAAGATGTCACGGATCTTCGTCTTCTTCTTCTCCCTGACAGGTTCCGCCCTAGCAGTGTGTTCTGGATTCGAATCGTTGCATTGTACGGCCTCATAGCTTCTATCTTGCTCTTGATCTGGTTGATCATGTTGTTGCTGGTTGTGTTCCTCCCCCACTTCATCTCGCTCCTCCTCGCCGCTTGATAAACCCTCACCAGAGGCCTCGATACCACGCGTTCGTAACTTATCCCACCGTTCAAGCCTGTCGATCAGACCATCGGTGAAGATCTTGCAATGTAGCTTTTCAATGCTATACTTGAAGTTTGTCGGGATCATAACATCATTCGCTGGAACAGATGTTAGCTTTTATACTTCTAACGCCGCTTTTTGCCGGTTAATAACAGGATTTGGCCTCAACAGCCAAGATTTCGAAATAGTTCTAATATCTATGATGGAACGAACCCAAGTATGTACCATCTTCTGGTGAATGAAGTACATCAAACAGTGGGACCAATATCCAGCATGAAGTAGATGTCAATATGGGAGCCTTCTTCAATGAGACTTACCTAGCTTGTTAACAGGAAACCACATCTCCTTTGGCTCAGTAGAATATGTTCTTCGAAACAGTAGTCTTATATACCACATATGGTGAAACCTTCCGGTGATTATTTCCAGTGATGAGTCCACCAGTTGTACCCGGTTTGGTCAGCTCAGTAGTCGAATACCAAACCACATCCTTCCCTTCCGGATCCACCTCCAAGAAGTCAGGCTTCCTAGAATCCACAAACCGTAGATCGTAATAACGCCCCGCGAAGGTGAGATCTTGTGATACTATATCACACCGCTGGAACTTTCCAATAATTACACCGAAATGTCGCGCATTGACTTTCTGTTCCACTTTGGTAAGGGAGTCATGCTGGTATCGTTCACCGTTGATGGACCACCTCACTTCGAAGACGTGGTATTCGTGGTCTATTGCTGTGGATGGAGAGAAATCTGCGGGTTTTATTGGAATTGTTGGGATACCGGAGCCGGCAAGGATGTGTATTAGCTAGGTTGTGTTTTGATCCGAGACTTGATCAAGAGTTAACGTTATGATTTCCGGAGTTGGTGAAGAAGCCAGGTTTGTCTTTTCGGTGATGGATTTAGATTGCCCAAGTTGCAATGCTGAGGAGCTTGGAGCTACTTGGGAGAGCCAGTCATATGCGCGGTGTAGATTCTCTTGCGTTCGCTGACTGTGTTCCTCGACGATGGTGTGTACTGTTCTGGGTGAAGACATCTTCGGGTCTGCTGGTATATATTCTAAAGTGGTGTTGTGGGAGAAATGTCGTCGTGGAACTGTATACCTATTTCCAGCTCTGGCGATTCGCTGAGCAAACAGGTGGTACCGCTGCTGAAGTAGCTTTGGGTATTGGGGAGTGTGAGAGGTCAAAAAGATTGCAAAGGTGAAAGCTGGTCCAATGGTGACAAGAGACAAAGTTGGCGAACTCAAGCGCTACGCTCTTTAAATTGAGAGTTCAGAGAAAACCATTTGAACGTTTGAGTGCTGGCCTATGAAGAAGAATAAGAAAACAGGGACTTTTGGGGGCATCGCCATAAGTTGTGGCCCTCGAGAACAGTAACACACTGCCAAACCAAAACCTACCCCTAAGGACGCCACATAAACATGTGGTTTCCTGAAGACACGGCGGTAAGGTATACTTACGCGCCCTAAGCTCGCCTCTCGCTCTGGTGTTGCAATGTAAGCTTTGGCTGTAGCAGATTATTGGACCATGTAAATCCCGAACTGAACTCAATGGACATTATATCCACTGTGAAATGTACAAACCACGTGTCAGTCGCCAATCTTACTAGTCACAGACACGCGTCGTTCAATCAAGAATCCATCATCACACCCTCCTTGCATTTGCTATTTGGCAGAATCCTTGAATGCTGTTCTGTTTAAGAATTGCTTACACCCCCAAGGCCTTTGCAAAACCCCGCCTCTCTCTGCTAGGTGGCCCTTTTACTGGCGAGCCCACGCCTCCAGCACCCTTGCTGGCCTGTAACTGCAAACCGCATTCACCCGCTGGCACTTTAGGACCACCCAATAGTTGGCCTAACTCAAGAAGTGCAGCAGTATTATCACCGGTACCTACATTTGGACTTGGCTCAGCGCCAGCTTTCCCATTGCTATCGAATTGCTTTTTGATATATACTGCGGAGTCCGTCATGTAATTCTTGGCCGGATCCGAGTAAACGAGGTGAGCTTCTATTTTTGCGCCGTCGTTGGTGCATACAGGATCTCCGGCTTCGCAATTCTCTTTTAGTTTGGGGAGGAGAGCTGACGGGAATGGAGGTTCCGGGTCACAATTGAGGGGGGACTTTGCTGCGGGTCCTTTATTGCCTACGGCGCTTTAATACATGCCATACCTGACAAAAGTGGAGTGAAGGGCAAAATATAGCATACCTGGATCTCCAAACATTACCAGAGCAACAATCTTCTCAAAGATAGCTTGATCCAATTTTGGACTAGCCAGGGCGTTATGCATGACATCACCACCTTGACTATAGCCGACCATAACGAATTTCTGCTCAGGACATGCTTTGGATTGCTCAGTCAGATGTTTAACCACATCATCCCGGCCGAGGTCTCTTGAGGTGGTCTCGAAGCTCGCGGGATAATTAACAGAGTAACCCGTCGCCGAAGGAATGAGTTTGTGCACGGCTTCGAAAAGTGGATCGCCAACTACGAGTCCATACGCCGGGTTCAAAGTTTCAGTAGTACCTCTCGCTGAGTTTGTAAGTATATGCTAATTGTAATGCTTGGAGGCCATACCAATAATTAGTTCCAAGGGCGAGCAAGCTGCAGCGGTGATGGACGAGATTCGAGGCGATTCATTAGCCGCCGATTGTGGCCACGCGATTGTAATTTCCCCCTGAATGACCGCGAATAGTAGCCATACTCCAAGTCTTCCAACCATTTTAGGCATTCGGAAAGATAGGCTTCCAGAAACTGTAACTTGTGTTCGCAAGTAAGACGACCAAAGCCCGATAAGTTCGTTGTCCAAATTCGTGAGACGATTAGCACTGTTATACTGCCGGAACAGGTCTGAGGCCAATCGTCGGAATCGAATGTACACTCTTCAGGGCTCGCAGCGGCTAAAAAACGTGGAATAAAAGAACGTGGAGATGATGATAAGAGCTTGGAGAAGGAATTAAGAGCACGTGGGAGTAATGATCGTTAAATGGGAGAAACTTGAGAGAAAGAGAAGGGGAGTACGAGATGGGATTGTAAAATAAATGAAGAAATATCGACTACTGGAACCGATGCATTCGGTACCATGGACCTGGTATCACCTTGTTTAGGAGAATACGGCCGGGATTGAAGGGATACCGCGACTGGCACATGGGCATGAGTGAGATGAAAGGGAGGTAGCCTTGATCAGCAATAATCTGGCGCAATCGAGATGATTGCCCAGTGGACACTTCGACCGATGCTTCTTAGCCTGATTTTGTCAGTCAATCGTTGCTGGGAGTTCTACCAGATGAGACTGAGGTCAAATGAGAGCCTGAGCTTCAGGTTGATGCGTGGAGCATTTGGGACTGGCAGAAGCCGAGGAGCCCTCGGAATGATGCCAGTGCGGGAGTATCCGTCCATATGAAACATCAGGAGACTGGATCGTATCCCTGTCGGGCTGCAACAAAGATCTTCTTGGAGGAAATATCAGTTGAACTTCCCGATCATTTCGTAGTTCTGAATGGCCGATGTCTCTTCTGGGTCTCCAGTAAAATTACAATATACATGGGCTCTGTATTCCCTCAAAGATTTTTTGAGAAGTCGGATTAGCTATCGCTAGAAGCTGAAGATACAACATCCTCCTAGCTATACCATAACTAGATCAGTGTACTAACGACTTCCGGCTTTAACTGTCTTACCTACTGTAAAAGGGTTTAAGTACATTGAATCAGTTTTCTCACACTTTAATAGAGTTTAAATACTGACTCTGCCCAGCTTTCAACAAAAACTGAGGAGCACAGTCAGTGAAATAATGTGAGATGAAAAGTCCAGTTCTTCGACGTCGCTTTCCACTATTATCTGGCTGCTTGTCATGCGAACATGCTGGCCTCTGCGCCGAACTTTGGTAACAAATTATATACGCTCGATTTACATAGAGATAATGAAATTTGATGGATCTGATTGGGAAGGTTTTCTTTGGATGGATAAGATATAAGATGGGCGAAGATTTTATGATTGTCTGCGACTAAAACCAGCTACCCAAAAACCACTCTAATGTCTGATACAAGGCGCGAATCTTAGGCTTCGGAAATTAAAGAAATAAACACCCACATCCTTTTCGACATTTCATCGGGCTATGGTATTATCTGATCCTACGCAAGTTCATGGATTAGCTGACACTATGGCAGGCCACAGTAGCTCGGACATATCTTGCATTTCACCACGATGCAAAACTTCACAGTCTGCAAACTGTGGTCAAAAGTATAAAATCAGCGTCATTTCTGGAAGAACCGAACAAAATTCTGTTCAAACAAATTTCCGACGATGATTATGTGGTAGTCACAGAAGCAACGATTTTTCACCCCCAAGGTGGCGGCCAACCCTCTGATGTTGGAGTGATGCAAACCTCCACTTGCAAATTCCAAGTGGGCTCCGTGCGAATGGACGCAGTAAATGATGGCCTAGTCCTCCATTTTGGGCGTTTCGTCTCTGATTCCGAGAGGTTCCAAAAAGAGCAGACAGTAGAACAGATAATCGATAGTGAAAAACGACTGCTATTTTCGCGCCTACACACTGCAGGGCACGTTCTGGGATCCGCTGTACGCCATCTACTCGAGAAGGAAGTTCCAGATTTTGATGAATTGAAAGCGTCACATTTTCCGGATTCTGCGGCCTGTGAATTCCAAGGGCTCATAGAAGGAAAATGGAAGGATCCCATCCAAAAGAAAGTCGACGAGTTCATTTACAAAGCCATGCCTGTTGAGATTGATTGGTGGGATGAAGAGGATTTTAGGAAGAATGGGTTAGAGAGATTAATACCAGACCGCTCGGTGGCACCTCCAGGAGAAAAGTTTCGAGTCGTCAAAATTGTTGGCGCGGACATCTATCCTTGTGGTGGTACACATGTGGATACGACGGATATGTGTGGCAAAACGAATGTGAGGAAGATTAATAGATCAAAAGGAACCAGTCGGGTGAGTTATAATGTGGTATAGAATCATATCCAAAATATTAGAGGTAGGACAGGCTAGTTATATACATGGTTTTCGGCAACTGCTCAGCTCGACAGCCTCCTCCAGCTCGGGTGTATCTCAGGGTTTTCCAACAACGCCTCCATTCTCTTCACACCTGGATCCGATGGACCTCGCCACAGCCTCCCCGCATCGACCGCCATCTTCGCATATCTTTTGGCTTTCCATTTGTGTCCTGCATAGCTATATTCCAGCGCCGCAAATTCATACGCCTTTGCAATAGGGCCGTGGATGTTTTCTTCCTCGTACAAACTAATCAACCTTTCAGCCGTCTCGGTTAAAGCAGTTCGTCTTGATTTGATCTGTTCTAGTTCTTCCTCGAATTGCTTCATCTGCTTGAGTCGATTATCAGAAGCTTCAATTGCCTCTCTGGATGCACTGCATGCTGCGCACGTGCATGTAAATCCCCACTGATCTCGTAGTCGCTCGGATCGCTTCTCGAACGGCATGTCATGACTGATGTCTATATTTGTGTGAGCAATCGCACAATGGCCAAATTATGGAAGCGGACCGCCTTACAACTTCCTGTGATTTCTTCACCTGGCTGTATTGTCCGCAGAACGTGTACTTGATTCGAGAACGACTTTCGATCGAAATAGTACTCGATACTGTCTCCATGTTAGTTGCATTCCTTTTCCAGCTAGGTTATCCACCAACTTTGGTCTACAATCATGATTAATACGCTGCTATCGCGTTAGCCACGCTTCTCCATTCTATTCGACAGTTGAACTCACAGCAATCATCGGGAAGACTAAAACATAATCTAGTACATTAAAAGCGTTGCTCTCGAATCGATCGCCATAAAAATCCGCCACAAAACCACCATCATCCATAGACATGTAAGTATCCCTAGACTTGGGAGGAAGCCGTTCCACAGCAGTTTTATGAAGCAAAAACAGCTCCCCCAAACTCCCTGGCATTTTCATCGTATCTTGCTGAAATGCGATAATGGGGGTTTCAGACATTAGCAGAGTTCCGCGCTCCAGTTTCGATTTAGCAACAACACCGATCCCACGCCCAGGAAGGCTTTGCATCTCGTATTGATCAGTTGATTTCTGGTGGTTCCCAGACGATTGTACTCGAAGACCTGGTGTTTGGAGCATGGGGTGCTTGGTAAGTTGGCGTGCCATCGACGGTTGGGCTACAATTGATATTCCACCACCATTTGCGAATACTGTGTCGGTGTACACACATAACTGGGGATCAGTTGCATTTACTGAGATACAAAGTGGTGTGTATGACCACGCATGTCCTACAATTTCGAGATTAACATTCGATCGGGATCCAACAACATGCTGACGCTTACCTGTCCACACATCAAGATCCTCTTCCCAACAAGATGGCCAAATCATATCAGCTATTTCATTCCTGAAATGGGGATTTCGCGACAGGAGGCTTTCAGGGACGACAGATGTGGCCATCAAAAGTACGAATACTACAGTATCACGCAACATCCTGCAACCCTAAATCAACCTGAGCAAGCCGATAACTAGGGTATTCGTATACCGTCAATTGCTAGAATTTTCTCTTCATGTTGAGAAACATTTTGGGAGGTCGTTCCCACAAAATTTGATCAAGACATGGCGCGACAAATCCGGAACTGTGATGAAACAAAAGATAAAACTTACCCACGAAGCTTGCCAGTCGAAAAGCGTAACCTCCAAATCTAGCGAATTTTGATTTGTCAGTTGTATGAGCTGAAAAGAAAGTTGTTGTGGAAATTACTAACCCCAATGAACTGGTCAGTTACCTTCAACTTACATGCGAGTACTCCCTTAGCGTGCGTGTGAGGTTTCTGTACACCATGTTGGTATAATATTCTATAACTAAGGCTCTATTCCCTCCTAGTAACGACTTTTTAGTCTAAATATGATGATACGGTTCTATTTGAATTAAATAACTAAAGTTTTCTAAATATTATACTAGCGATACATAGTATTACATTCTAAAACCCTTTTCTAACTCTATTAGAATCAAGGGCTGTTGATCCAAAACCATGTTCGAGCCGGAAATAGTAGTGTATACCCGAGACCGTGGGTATATTTAGGAACCTACGCCTTTCACTAGTGTAAATTAGCCTCCGTAGCTTAGTTAAAATAGAATAAATTTTTTAAAAATACCTCCTAAACGTGACCAACCAAATATAATTAAATATAAGTAAAGTAACGTTAGAAATAATCAACTACGGAGCGAGGAAAAAAAAAAAACCCTAAAGTAAAGAGTATGAATTGAACTGGGGACTTCTCTTTTAAATACCTATTCAGGGTCTCAACATTATGCGAACACCATTGTCGCCCAACAGAGGTTGGCCTAAAAGGCTGCCTTAGGTATAAAAGACTACCTAATACGTAAAATACCTTTCTATAATCATAATTTTTGATCAATTGCTTGTAAGCATATCGATCAGTAGAACAGAGGGTTGAATTACTAACATTGCTAAAACACCATGGCTACATGCTATTCTAGGGCCGCCAACGCACGCTAAGGTCCGATATTCAACCTACGAATTGACAACTGGCCTGGTGACTTGCTTTAATGGATTTCTCGATTCCAGAGAACTCTCGGGCTCTGGGCTATGCATAAAGAATAAAGTAGACAATATACCGCAATGGCTTAGAATCGTATCTCCCATTTCAAGTGATTGGTCAAATGAGGTTAGATTGGAACGCCACCGATCTGTCTCCAACGGCAGCATCACGAACCATAACGCCGTCTCATCTCAAAGACTCTCGAGATGACGGCGATGAAAGTTGCGCTTCGCAGTATTGTCCTTACCGTACCGGCAGAAAATATTCCGTGGAAGACTGTTTTCATCATAACTTCAATCGCTTACCCAAAACGTGATCAGAAATTCCACTGCTTCTAAAAGCGGGCAGCAGCATGCCACAACGTCCAGAAGATGAAAAACTATTACGACAAGCCTTTTCGATTGCTCTTCGGTCTCGCGCCAGTGGAGACCATCCATTTGGCTCCATATTGACTAGAGCAACAGGAGAAGTTGTGCATGAGCAAACGAATGGTTACAGCTCCCACAACAACGACCGAACAGCTCATGCAGAGCTTCTTCTTGCTTCTTGGGCCGCAACACATATTTCACTTGCTGAGCTCCAAACATGCACATTGTACACTTCTGCTGAGCCCTGTGCTATGTGTGCTGGAGCGATTTACTGGGCCGGTATAGGACGCGTGGTGTACGGACAGAGTGAGCACAGCTTAAAGGAGATGACGGGAAGCAATGAAGAGAACCCAACGCTCGATCTGCCTTGTAGGAACGTATTTGATGCAGGGCAGAGGGAAACTATAGTTGTGGGACCGCTGCTGGAGGACGAAGCTAGGAAACTGCAAGAGGACTTTTGGAAGGAGAAGGAGAAGGAGAAGGAATAAGTAGGACGTTTGAGTTGCTTCTTCTTCTCAATATTAAAGTCCCAATGATTTGGTTTGTCACGTCAGCAAGCTCAGCGTAAGCAGCAGTTTTATTGGGTTTAATTTCAGGAGATCACAATATGGTAGGCAAATCCGGAGAAGAAATATATTGCACGGAAGCAATCGAGCTTCTGTTGCATTCGTTACCTTTCGTCATTCATAAGCCTTCCAAATTTTTGTCCTCGTTCCCCCGTTCATAGACGAAATCTAGAACACAGCACGTCTACGCCGCTTTTACTGTTTCAAGTCGGTATCACAGACTCCAGCCACTACAACACTCTTGTTATTTTGCAGGAAAACCACAAAGCACACCACCAACTTCCGCTTTCAATACCCATGTTTCACAAGCTCATATTCCTTTCTCTCTTGTGCATTCGGCCTGCTTCTATCGATGGGATCTTGATTTCCCTGTCTCTCAAGTCTAAACCGAATATAAGCCCCGCCATGCGCGTTCAGCTTCGTACTCTCATTCGTGATACGATATAACCCATCATAGCGTAGCCCACAAACAGGAGCACCTCCCCAGCCACTACCCGAACTGCGGAAAAGTCTGATGTCTTTATGAAGACGGTGCGACTTTCGCATGCTCTCGGTCGCTTTAGTAATGTTTGGGTTCCTGGGATCTCGGTTGGAGTGGGAATTAGATCCGGAGTAGAAGAGAACGTGGCCTCGATCTTCGTCTAAGTGTTTGAATGCGCCTACGAGATGTTAGATTCTCATTCTGTGGTAGCATTAAGCAGCACCATTGAGGCCGACTTACCCGATACTATGATACTCATCGCTCCCATATCTTGAGTGCCGTATATCCCACCTTGGCTTGATCCATGGGCGCCATCACGAATGAGGCATACTTGCAGGGGCCACCATTGACCGACAGTCAGACCGTTGTGACCAAAGTTGTTATAAGACGGACGGAGATTCTTGGGTATAGCTAAACAAAAATGTTAAAAAGAGCCAAATCAGGATTTATCTTGTTCTAATTACCTAACTTGTAGCTGACTGGGTTATCAGGTCTGAGGATGTCGTGCATTATTCCGTTTGTGCCATAAATAGGATGGTTTCTCGGCGCTGCACGCACAAGTTTACCTTCTGCCCCTGCTGTTGAGGATGCCGGGATAGACTGTCGCTTGCGTTTAGTAGGAGATAGGAGCGTATCTTCCGAAGTAGACTCCCCAGCAGAATCACCCACTTCTGCCTCCGCCACTTTACCCCATTTTTCTGATTCGAAGTAGTCGAAAACCTGTCGCGCAACACGAACCGCTTCCGAAGGGAACTCGAACTCATAATTATTGTGATTAGTCTGGTTGAGCACGACATCTAGCATAGCTCTAAGGTCCGTCTTCTCAAAGACTTCTGCAGTAACAGGATCCATCCGAAGCAGGGCATCCAGAAAGTACACTAACTGCTGCGTTTCTGCGTCGTTCAGACCTCCCTTGGGCAGGGTACGTTTTGTTGGATGAATTTTGCATTTGAGCCCCATGGACGTCATGTATTGGCGTGCCTCAGTTTTGAGGAACTGAAGACGTCGTACTGGGTCGTCGGGCAGAATAAGCAGGTTCTTGACGTCTTCGGATGGCACATCCGCTACTTCTTCTTTCAAGGATTTGATTGTTTGATTGTTTGGCTCAACGATTGGAGCGCCATTTTGTAAGAGCGCAATCTCTGGGGTGACACTCCCATCCTCAGTCTTGATCTTTTTCAGAGGAGGTAGATCTGTGTCGATAACAAGGTGATCCTGCAATTGTTGTGAAGGAGGACTCTCCGGCTGATCGAGTTCGTTATCGTCTGCTGCACTTGGGCGACTATCCGAGGCAGAGCCCATATTCGCTACAGGAGCAGGCATCGTGTACAATAGTAGTTGCTGGAATGAGGTTGAAGATTTGACTTTGTTTTTAAGCCTTCCCTTTTAGGTAGCCTCGAGTTTTTTTTGGTTTTTGCAGGGCCACGAATAACCGCAATAATTTGCCAGACGTTATCGCCTTGCTTTCTACAATCGATGTATATGTATATGATATAATTTATAAATTATGCGCCACGCAAATGTTGTTTATTATTGCTAAGGCGACTTGGAGTTCTAATTGCGTGGTGGCGAAATTGACCACCACGACTGGCTAGGCAGCGACGACTTGCGCCGACCGCGAACTCTGTACTATGGATGTATACGCACTAATCTACGACTTTATTATTATTTATTATCTAGCAGCAAGGCTGAGGAGGCAAGTATTAGCAAGCTGAATAAAAGCGATAATTGGAATAGCACTTACTCTTTAATTTTGTGTGGGCAAAAAGTTGAAAACAAAATTGAAATTGAATTAAAGAAAAGAGTTGGAGGGTCCTACTTAAATACTACAGCTCCTGAGGGTTTCGTCGAGTCACACTTGCATAAAGATGAGACGCTAAATAGATAAGTGTAAAAGCTGCTCCAATTAGAGATATGTTTCAAGCATTACAAAATTAGTGCGAAATTAGTGCGAAATTAGTACTAAAATAAAGTCTTGACCCTAGATCTACAACAACCCTAGATCTACAACACGAAAATTATATCTCAATATGCGAGAATACTGCGCCACGCCTACGTACTACTAGCTCCCTAATAAAACTATCTAATAAATCCTTAGAACCCTTATTATCCTCCTTCTTAGAAGTCTTAACTATAATTACTTTACGTGGCCGCCTCTATAGCTTTTTTGCTTTAACGCGCGCCTTCTCCTTACGGGCTATACGTAACATATCCGTAGTTATATAGACCGAAACACCCTCTTATCGAACCCTTTTACCCTTTTTAGCCTTCTTCCGTTTCTGTAGAAGCTTAGCTTACTTAGCTATTTATTTAGCTTAAATTACGATAGTTATATTTTATGTTTCGTAGAGGTAGGTTATACGCTCTATATAGCGCTTTACTAGTAAAACGATAGTAGGGTACTTACGTAACGACTCTATAAATCTTTTATTTAGAGTCTTGACCCCAACAATACACTAACCCTAATAATATACTACTAAACGTATTATTATCGTATACGACACGCGTCCGCCACGCCAATAGGTCCTAAAAACTCTAAAAAGATACCTAACCTAGAAGTTCAGGTATTAAAGGCTTTATATATATTAAAAAATAAAGATTTTTCTTCTATTTAGGCTGCTACTCGGTTCTTTTAAGTTGGTTATACGATACTATCGCGACGGCTCCGTGGCAGCGTATTATATTCGAGGAGTAAGGAAATAAGTTAGATTCTTACTAACGCGGAAGAAGATACTCTTATACGATAGATTAAGCGATATATAAAAGGTAGACTCTATATTACTAGTTTAATATTACTAGAATTAGCGCTGTACCTACGTAGCGTATACGTTATATACGCGTTATATAATACTCCTCTCTAATCTCTAACCGGTTAAATTAACCGTAAATAGCTACTACGCTTCTAAAAACGATACCCTAAGATAGGTAGAATATATACGTAATAACTAGAACGTGTCTAGGAAGAAGGAGCTATATTTAAGAATAGAAGGCGCTAGTTTAATATAGTCGAGGCGATATAAGAGAAGTATTTATATAGGCCTAATAATATCTAGAATATAGACGAGTTAGGATTTAGTATTAGTAAAGAGTAGGTATTTAAGGTACTTATTTACCTTAATAGTATACAAAAGTATCGGATTATTAGGAGTAAGTAGGAGTAGGTAACTAATATTAAGTATATTAGTACCATAGACGAAGCGCTAGCACCGCTTATTATATTTAAGGGTTACGTAATAAATTCGCGATAGCTTAATAAACAATCACCTTAAGGATAGTATTTTACAACTAGTAAGAACGGCTAGATATCTAATAACCTTAGGTTAATATAGTTAAAGATAGTTTTCGAGCCTCTCTTACACGCGACGGCTATAGGACGCCGGCGATTACTTATCGCAGATAGCTATAGAAGCTATATTTAAGCTAATTTTATTACCTATTATATAGAGTATAATATTAACCTCCTTATTATACCTCTATATTACTTATATAAGTTACAACTACTTAATATTAGCGTGTTTTTAGTATTTAAGCGGTATTATACTATCGAGACGTATATACTATCCCGGCTTAGCGTATAGCGTATCTCTTACTTAGAATAGATTAAATTACTTTTAGAAGCACGCGATAAGGCTATAATAAAGGAGAATATACTTATAGGATAGCGTAGTACTAGCTTATAGCCGGCGGCACCTATACACGTCCTATAAGGAATATATACTAAGCTAAGTATTTAGAATACTAGAGAGCTAGTATTCTAGTTACCTTTTTAGGTAAGATAGCGAATTGGTTATTAGCTTAGCCGTTCGTTATTATACGTTCTACAATACCTTCTAAAAGTATTATCTCTACTAACTCCTTAAGTCGCGATACTATATACTATAACTAATTTAGACCTTTTATTACTACTAAGTTCTCCTCTAGAAGTAGTTAAATTATCTAGATCTAATAAATAATTCTTAGAATCGCTATATAAGTATCCTACTATCGTCTCGCTAGTATAGCGCTATATAGACCGTATAGTACGTATATACAAAACTCAAAATACTATAATAGCTATTATAGCTTAGTAACTAGCTAAGAAAGATAAGCTCCTTAAGAAGCGAAAGAAGGCTAAAATAGGGAAGAGAGTCTTATTAGAAGGTATTTCTATCTATACAACTACAGATATCCTACGCATCGCACACAAGGCGGAAGCGGCGACCACAGCGCGAAAGTAAACCAAGCGCTAACGAAAGGAAAAAATACTAGAAATTAAGATAGAGGTAAAAGATAAGGATTTAGACAATTTATTTAATATATTTAATTTAGAGCTAGCGACACATAGGCGTCGCGTAGTACTCTCGTATATACTAATCTAATTTTCGTGGTATATTGTTGGGGTTGGTATATTATTAGGGTCAAGACTCTAATCTTAATAGTTTAAGTACTTCTAGAGGAGAGCCCTATAGTATAGAATAATCAAGAGTAGTCGTCGCGCCTAGTATAATCGGTTAAGGAGTCGGTATAGGTAAGTCTTTTAGAAGCGATCTAAGTACTCGTGTAGGTATTGTAGGCTATAAGCTAGTACTACGCTATCTACTAAGGATATTCTCCTTACTTATTACCTTTTCGTATATACGGGAGAGTAACTAGATTTATTCTAAGCGTAGGATACGCTATAAGCTAAGCCGGGAGATCGTATAGGTTTCGACGATATAGGCCCGCTTAAACGCCGTAATTACGCTAATTTTAAGCGGCTAGAGTATATACGAGTAGTATAGAGATATAATTATAAGATTAATCTTATTCTCTATATAATAGGTAATAAAATTACCTTAGATATAACTCCTATAACCGTCTATAATAAGTAAACGCTAGCGACCTATAGCCTTCTTATAGGTTAAAGGCTCAAAAATAATTATTAACTAGAACAACCTAAGGTTATTTAAAGTCTAGCTATTCTTACTTATTATAAAGTACTATCTCTAAGGTAAAGATTCGTTAAGCTATCGCGTATTTATATTTTAGCCTTTAAATATAATAAGTAGTACTAGCGCTACGCCTATAGTACTAATATATTTAATAGTTATTACCTACTCCTATTTACCTCTAATAACCTTATACTTTTAGGTACTATTAAGGTATATAAGTACCTTTATTATCTACTCTTTACTAATATTAAATCTTGACTTATCTATATTCTATATATCTATAGGATCGTATTTATACTCCTATAGTATCGTACTAACTACGTTAAACTAGCGCTTTATATACTTATATAATGCCCCCTTTTTACGTATATACTTAAGCTAACGAGTATATAAACTTTCTACTTTAGGATATCTTATTTAGAAGCGCTAGATCTATTTATTATTAATATTAAGGAGTGGGATAGTAGGATAAAGAAGGCGCGACGTATACGTAATATATATAATTCGAATTTGAATTATAAGCTCTTTAAGTAATATATTAGTAAGATAGGCTCTAGAATTTATATATTACTTAATCTATCGTACAAGAGTATCTTCTTCCGCGTTGGTAAGAATTTGAGCTATTTCGTGGGCTTTAGACCGCGTTAAGCCTACGTTGAGCCTACGACGTACTATATATTGGTTAGCGTTAAAGAATACTGTAGCAGTATTAATAAATTTAAAGTCTCCTAATCTATAGGTATATATAGCCTTCTGGATCTGTAGTTCGCGCTCCGCTGATTTTTGTGATTTATTAGAAGGTATTGCGGAGAATAACGCGTGTCGCATGCGCTACAGTTGATTTTCGTGTTGCAGATCTGGGATTGTTGCAGATCTGGGGTCAAGACTCTAGTATTAAAACTGTGTCAAAGCAGATTCTACATCTGAAATGAACTAGAGATTGTAGCCATTGCCAATTCGCTCTTTGGAGTCGACTCGAAGATGTAGACGCTCTGTAAAACCCACAGTAATACTAACAGCCAAAGAGATGTGAATATCTAAATAATAAAAGCCCGTGTTTCGCTGCATTAAACGTAAGGATTGCGGAAAGATGTGGATGGCAATTGGCGATCAAGAGTTATGCTCCTCGAATTAAGATTGCGGTTCACACTCTTATTTTGCAGCTGTCTAGGGTAACTGACATCTCCAAAGTGTTGTTCGGATTGTGGGAGCAGGCATTAATCAGTCCTTCAGGAACTTTTGTTCTCGAAGCGGTTTTCGAGAACTGAAGATGGAGTGGAGGAAATGGAAATAGAGAAACGCACGCAAGGAAGTCGGAAAGAGGTGTACCAAGTAACTGCTTCATCGAATTAGACGTTATTAAGATCTTCGACCATCTGCATACACTAGTATGAGGAATTAAGCAATACAGCTCATGGAGGCAAGCACATTTTGTCCGTAAAAATCCATGAGACATAATCGCAATAATCTGCACATGTGAAAAATAAGAACACCAAAACACCATGTCTTGCCCCATTTGTAAAAGACGCACAAACTCCTACTCAAGCCGTGTATTGATGCACGCAGAGCTATAGCAGCCCAGCAACTAAAGCAGCGAGGGGCAAACCGACCTTGAGCCATTGACTTGAAGTCGATGTAGATGCAGCGCCTTTCTTCGGCGGAAGAGTTGTGGTGCCGTTGTTTGCAGGAGTACTAGGAGCGGTAACATTCGTATTCCTGTGGCGAGCATGATCTGTTAGCAATCTTTCTTTGAAATCTCGGATGTGGATATGGCTGAATATTGAAACTTAGGTATCACACAGGGGTTGAGATGGCTGACCACGATTTGATTAGTCCTCACAAGGTGGCTCGCTGTCACCACGCACCGTTATTACTACTATTCTTGCCATGTGACGCATTCATGCGTTGTGGGAAGGAAAGAGATTATTGATGTACTTACTTTAGCTTGAGTATGAGCTCCGAAGCTCGCTCAGCCGCAATCATGATACCAAACTGGGATAATTAGCAAAAGCCATGGAGTGGAACAAGATCAGAGGAGGGATAAGAAAGAACTTACCTGAGGGTTGACTGTCAATGGCTCGACGATAGAACCGTCCACGACATGGATGTTGTTCGTGCCAACGACCTGGGCGTTGACATCGACACAGCTACCGATTCGACATGAGGAGCTCCAGTGGTTGACTTGCCCGCGAGTGTAATCGGTGCTGCTGGTGATGTAGTCTCTGATCTCATTCTTGGTGGAGTTGAGAGGAATATTGAGTGGCTTAAGAAGAGACGCATCGAGCTTCTGGAAGATGGAGAAGATGAAAGTCGCGATATCGTCAGCGTCACGAGGATCGCTGTAGTAAGTCTCCGGAGATGCACCTGGTTGGAACTTCTCGTTGAACACAACTTTGCCACGCGACTTGAGACCGCTCGTGCCGTAGATATTTAGGGTGATTGTCTGGTTTGACGTGTAGGTACCGAAGCCGGCGGAGTCAATAGTGCCTTGGACTCCAGTCTGTGAACCATCGGAGTGCTTGATAATGTCCCAAAATGAGCTGGTCTCAGAAGCAAACGAATATGGTCCGGAGCGAGAATCAAGCCACAATTTCGCATCAGCTTCGATCGGATCAGTATAGTTATAGACATACGATTCGATAGTCGATCCTTCGAATTCAATGAACGTGTTTGGATTATCAAAGAGACCATCGCCGACCGCAGTATTGTTGATCCAGGGCTGCGTGACATCCTTCAACATACCACCAGCGGTCAAGTTGGATCTGATGGCAGGGTCACCAATACCAGAGAACATCAGAAGCTGAGGGCTCTGCAGAGCTCCACCACTCAAGATGACTCGGCCATTCGGATTAAGCTTATAAGTCACGTCGGTACTGTTGACAGTAGCAGTGACTCCATTTGCCAGACCTCCCGTGCGGTCGATCCTCTTCACGCGGGTATTGATGACAAGCTTGAAGTTATTCCGCTTGAGCGCATCCTGAAGATATGTTGTAGCGGGACCTCCACGCTGACCATTGTCATAATCGAAGATCGGTCGTCCAAAGACTTTTTCTTTATTATTGGCCTGATCGTTGATGTTGACGTTGGTGTAATTGGCGCCGTCAACAAGCCATTTGCGAGCAGCATCGTAGCCAGATTGAAGATATAATTTCTTGTCTTCAGAGTAGATATCCGTATTGGGAACTTTGGCGTAGACCTTGTCAATAGATGGTTTCACATCTTTATACTTCCAACCCTCAGCATGGTAGAGATCGTAATCCGAAGCTGGCGGCTGGAAAAATAATCCGGCATTGATGGCGCTTGAGCCTCCAATTGTGCATCCACCGAACGCGTTGGTCTCGTTTTGGCATGTTAACTTGCCCTGATCTGCAAATATTGATTTGTACAGTCCCGGTACATCGACGCGACTGACGTTCTGCTCCCCTTTGAGCCAATCTGGGGCGTCGGTTCCTCCAGTGATGCCATAAGACGGCCTAGAAATTTTGGTTAGTTTCTTCAAAACTTAAGCAATAACATTCATTGTATGATTATTACCCTCCGCCTTCAATGAGAAGAGTCTTCTTGCCGGCTTCGCTCATGCGATCCGCAACAATAATACCTGCAGGACCGGCGCCCACAACAATAATGTCCCATCCTCCTTGAGGAGCGTCTCCTTGAGCAACCGTATTGAGTGCCAATCCTAAGATTAAGGACTTCAGCACGAACGCCATGATGAACGAGTGATGGATTGACGCGTAGTTGAAAGAGTGTGAAAGAGAAGAAAGAGAGAAGGGACACAGAAAGGTTGTACGAGCTGCAAGATTTGTGAATGCAGTCTCAGCTTACTACCAGGTTCCTGCAGATCAAAAATCGGTAGCACAAGGAACGTCACGCAAACCAGATGCGGCACCGTGAATTTGGTATAAGGCAGAAGTGACTGTTGGTCAATGTTTTTCAATCCTCGAGGATGCACTGGCCAAGTCAGCAGAGTGTGCTATTTTCGGAAGGAACGTTCTGCTAGGGTTAGGCGGGCAACTGGTTGTGCCTTCCATGCTGACGCTGACCATGTTGGTAATACTAGTACTGCAACTGGCGCTTTGGGCGCGTGCTATTCGGAAGATACTCAAAGTAGCAATATCCAACAGTGAGAGCATGGTGGAGTTCTTATGTTGGAACAGACGCCACGAAAAATCCCGTTCAAATAGTTTCAAGCTCCGACCGGGAGGAGGCCCTGCGGGAATAGTGGGTCTTATACTGGCCAATAGGCGTTCACCCGCTAAAGTTGGCGGCCGTGCATCTTTGGAAAGTATCTCTTCATCCAGGCTCCAGTGCAACGACTCATCAACATCTCAGCACTGGAATTATAGCTCAACATTCACATTAATCATAAGTCGTACGTGCTGGCTGTCAGCTTGCCGCGATGAGGTCTCCGCCGCATATACCGAAGGCCGCCACCTTGACCATACCTCTTTCTTATTATCCCTCGTTTCTCGAACATCTAGGATCCCGATTCGGTGCATACTGGCAGAAAATATACAGCATTAGACTCACGTCACTGTATTTGGTTGTCAGTCATAATGTACTCCTCCCGAAATAGTGATGACTTCTACTCGATGGAGGAGCAGGTCACGCCCCAGGCCAAGAACGCGCAGTGCGGTTCTTTGTGGCAGTCAGGAACACGAGTGTTCTCAAAGTTGTAAGAAGCACTCAGAACATGTTTGGTCAGGGTGCTCGTTGAAGAATACCCAAACCGACCAGATGAGTTGCTGCTTTCTAGAGCATCCCAAGATGAAACCACATAGACCTGCTTACTATTCAAACTCCAACATCACAGCTTCATATCTGAGCGATATGCCATATAGTTGACAGCCCAACCGGACCACGAGGAACTCTTGTTAGGCAATGATCCGCTATGGTACCTCCTATAGCCGTTTCTCTATTTTTGAATAGCCGATTCTGCAGCACCATTATCAGCAATGCCAAATATTATGGCTGCGCGCAACATTGCCATCATTCCAAGGACAACGTTACTGTTGAAGTATATCAGCGTTGGTGACTTGAGGTGTCTCAACACCAAATTCACGTTACGACCTGTCTCCTCGCAGACCACCCAACTCGGCTCAGAAGTTCCTTGAGCGAGATCTATCATAGGCTTCTTTCTCTTCCCGAAAACATCACGCCTGGCAAGTGACCATCACACCTGAGCCTCCATCAACTAAAAGCGGATAGTCTTCTGTCCAAAGAGCAGTAAATACAATGTCACAACAATTCACCATCCTTAACAGTTCCCAATACCGAAACGGGACCGACTTCCGTCCAACAGCAAATCCAAATAATTTCACCTTGAAAGTACCGATATGAAGTGCCGTATATCGATGGGCGATCGTGCACGCTATTCTTTCCCTTTTGGCCAAGCGCCTCTGGACTCTTATCTACGAGTATTGTTCGCATAAACGTCAGCTGTCCCAGATTTGACCCCTTATATAGGATCTGTTTTCTTGTTTCAAGAATTGTAATCCATCCTTCCGGACGATAGAACTCTATTGTCACTGGTGGTAAGTCGCAAACACTTTGTTCTCAGTTACTCCAAGCACTTGCTCGTTTGCTGGTGGGCATCTCTTATCTTCACGTGGGTTGAGGACGCGACAGCCTCTTGTCGTCTCTGACCATGGAAGCAGTATATTCGGGGCTTGTGAACATCATGAAAGGGCATGACGACTGTGGAAGTCATGCTGTTTATTCATGAAATTACTCGCAACCGCGCATTACCAAGGGAATAGAAATAACGCTCTGAAATTCAATTGAGGCTCAAAGACGACAAATACGTGTTCTGGCAGGGCCGCAGTGCACTGCGCATGATAGTGTTTCGATCTGCAACCCCAGTTGTGGTGGTCAAGTCGCCCAAGTTTCAGCCACAGCGAAGAGGGCCAGACCACACTTTCGATCGGAGGAGAGCCTTACAAGGAATGAACCCATCTCCCCACGAAACAAAACCCCTGAACCCGGTTGATCTACGACCTTAATGATCCTGAAGTTGATGCACCCGTTGTGTGAAACCGTATCGGGACTCAATTCGCCATCTACAATGGCCATCTATGGAGCCGCTAACTATCTTCTTGATGCGCGTATCAAGTTCATGTGAGGCCAACCCTATACTACCATAACGCACGCTTTATGGAATTGAGAAAGGCCGAGAGATAACGAATTGGAAGCTCCAATGAGCGTGTGCATATGCTGGTTCACGCCATTCTCTCAGTTTCAGTGGTCATTGCTGTCTTCTAATCGTCAACTACCCCGAAGGTCGTTCCATCTAACGTTGACCATCAACGTCATGTATCGAATTTATTGACTTGACTTTCTTTCACCCTACACTCGGGTGTGTATTCTATTATTTTCGTCAATGGGCACTGAGTGACCTTTCTTTCGCTTTTATATCCTCTTTCTTTCATATTTCTCAGTCGTCTGGTACGACTAGCTTAATTCGCCATGGACAAGGAGTTCATTGCCACCTCGGACAAGACCAAGTCCTCGACCAAGAAGAATGAGGTGATTGTTACCGGGTCGGAGGTCCCTGAGACGACTCCTTTGAATGAATTGAGAAACCGATTGACATCGTGGGATCTCAATTTGCCCGCGGACTATGACCCAGAGAAGAAGTATCGCAACTCATGGGGCACCGAAGAGGAGAAGCTAAAGATCGAGGAGGAGAACTCACCTTATGAGGAAGTGCGCGCTGCGGTACCGAATTGGGATGAGCAGATGCCAGCTAACACCATTCGGGCATGGACACTCGGTCTCATCTTGTCCGCCTTTGGGTCATCAGTCAACACACTCTTTTCACTGCGCCAACCTGCTATCGGCGTTGGTGTTATTGTCGCCCAGCTTATCGCTTTTGGCGTTGGCAAATTATGGGCTCGCTTCGTTTGGAGTCATCAGTTCAACACCTTCGGCCTCAAATGGAACCTTAACCCTGGTCCATTCAACGTCAAAGAACACTCTATCATTGTCGTCATGGCTGGTGTGTCTTTCGGTACCGCATACGCTACGGATATCATTCTTGCTCAAGTTGCCTTCTACAAGCAAGATTTTGGTCTCGGCTTCCAGTTGCTCCTTACAATTACAACTCAGAGTGTGGGATACGGCATCGCTGGCATGCTTCGCCAGTTCCTCGTGTACCCCGCGGCCATGATCTGGCCATCCAATCTGGTCGGTGTCACACTGATGCACGCCATGCACGAAAAGTTTGAAGCACCAGATCCAACAATTCTCGGTGGAAGCATGCCTCGATATCGATGGTTCGGTGTCATATTCTTGGGGTCATTCTTGTACTACTGGATTCCCGGGTTCTTGGCTCAATTTCTCAGCATATTTGCCTTTATGACTTGGATTTTCCCACAAAATCCTGTCGTGAATCAGCTGTTTGGTGGCACTACTGGGCTGTCTTTGATTCCCATTACGTTTGATTGGACTCAGATCTCTGGTTTTGTTGGCGACCCACTGATTCCTCCCTGGCACGCCATTGCCAACACACTCGTTGGTGTCATTACCTTTTACATTATTGGTGCTATGAGCCTCCACTATGGTGGTGCTTGGTATGCCAAATATCTCCCCATTAGTGATTCGGGCATCTACGACAATACTGGAGCGACATATAACATCACCAAGATTGTTACTAGCCAACTCACTCTCAACGAGCCACTGTACAGGGAGTATTCGCCACTGTTCATGTCGACTACCTTTGCTATCTCCTACGGTCTGTCATTCGCTACGATCGCATCCCTTGTCGTGTATACCTGGATTCACTACCGACAACAAATCTGGAGCCAATTTAGGAACTCGCGTGGTCAGGAAAAGGACATTCACATGAAACTTATGGCAAAGTACCCCGAAGTCCCTACTTGGTGGTACGCTGCCCTATTCGTGCTCATGGTTGCACTGTCATTCGTCGTTGTGCTTGCATGGCCAACCGAGTTTGCATGGTGGGCGTTCATCATCTCCATTATATTTTCGACTGTCATGACGCTGCCCATTGGGATTGTCCAGGCGATTACGAATCAGCAGATTGGACTAAATGTCATTACCGAATTCTTGATGGGTTATATGCAGCCTGGCAAACCACTGGCGTTGATGATGTTCAAAACATATGGATACATCACCGCATCTCAAGCTCTAGGATTTATCGGAGACCTAAAATTGTATGTCGATGCACTCTTAACCGCCAATCTTGCCGCGCTAATGCTTTGAACAGCGGCCATTACATGAAAATCCCACCACGAACCATGTTCACAGCCCAAGTCGTCGCCACAACCCTCTCCTGCTTCATCCAAGTCTTCGTTCTTAACTTCGCACTCAAGAACATCGAAGATGTCTGCACCATCAAGCAAAAGCAACATTTTACCTGCCCAGGTGCCAAGGTATTCTTCTCCGCATCGGTGATCTGGGGTTTGTTGGGACCACAGCGCATATTTTCTCCTGGGCAGGTGTATGGCATCTTGTTGATCATGTTCCCAATTGGTGCGCTTATGCCTGTGGTGTTTTACTACTTGAGCAAGAAGTTCCCGAAGAGGAGTATCTTCAAGTATGCTATGGCGCCTATTATCTTGGGAGGAGGTGGAAGTATTCCTCCTGCTACGCCGCTGAATTATTTGAGTAAGTTTTGTACCACCACTACGTATACTTGGTGCTAACATGTGTTTCAGCGTGGGGTATTGTTGGATTCGCATTTCAAAAAGTCATTCGCGGACGCTACTTCAAGTGGTGGAGTAGACTCAACTATCTCACAGCGAGTGGGTTGGATACTGGTCTCGCTATTAGCACACTAGTCATCTTCTTCATATTCACGTTGAACCAAATTGATGCACCTAAGTGGTGGTAAGTTTGCATTCTCCACTTGTGTTTGTTGTCATTAGCTAATCATACTTTAGGGGCAATGATATTGTACCAACAACGATGGATCAACTGCAGACTGCTATCCAGGCAAAGGTTCCAAAAGGACAAACCTTTGGGCCAAAGACATGGTAGATTGTTTGATCTGAGGAAAATCCTTGATTTGATAGCGCGCGCGTGGACTCCCTGCTGCTTACTTTGAATGGACGAATTTATGCTAGGATACATGATCATTTGCACGCTTGCTATTCTGTCGTTCAAAATCTCAAAGTCTTTTACAAAAACGATATCTATGATGCTGTCCCACTCTCTACTTTTCATTGACATACGTACTTACACACCCTGAGCTGCTGGTTACAGTGGAATTAAAAAGAATTCAAAGGTCAACAAAAGAATGACAATTGGCCAGACTCAGGATCGAACTGAGGTCTACAGATCACATAGTGGTACCTCGCGCTCTCTAAAGCACGGCGCTCTCTAAAGCACGGCGCTCTCTAAAGCACGGCGCTCTCTAAAGCACGGCGCTCTCTAAAGCACATAAAGCGCTCTCTAAAGCACAGTAGGACCTACTTTATGCCTGTCGTGTTACCACTACACTATCTAGCCTAAATTATGAAAGCAATCTGATCAAATTATCTTATGTATGTACCTCAATGAAGATCTGATGTCTTAGACTAAGGATTAGATATCAAGTCTCAACAGCTGTTTGTATGGTCCATGGAAATGGGCCTACTACCTAATCGGTCCAAAAGACCCGTGCTCTTCCGAGTTCGGCCAAATCTTATCAATCTCATCTTGGCCTCACAGACCATCCACAACAACAACTCTTCTTCCCATCATGACTGCATCTGCAGGGTCAATCGAAAGTCATGACCCTTCGAACAATAATGATAGCACCGCGGCCGAAGACACGCCTCTTCTTCCATCCCACTCAGCTGCACCACCCGTGAAACACTTTTCAACGCGTGACTCCTTTTTTCTGCTCGTATCCATACAAATTGGATCTGGAATCTTCACTTCACCCTCTCAAGTCGACGTCAATACACCATCCCCAGCGGTGGCTCTTCTGATATGGCTCGCCGGAGGTTTACTAGCATGGACGGGCGCAACTGCCTTCGCGGAGCTTGGCGCAATGCTTCCATCGAGCGGAGGTATGGTTGAGTATCTCCGATTTTGCTACGGCGACCTGACGGCCGGACTGATGGCGTTGAGTTGGATTCTACTCGTGAAGCCTACTGCCAGTGCTATTCTAGCTATTCTCTGTGTGGAGAGTTTGGTGTCTGGATTTAAACACACTGGAGAAGGTAATCTGGTGTGGGAAAAACCTGCAGCAATTGGAGTGCTGTGGCTTTTCACATTACTAAATTGTACGAGCACAAGGTTTGTTAAGAGAATGTCTGAGGTATTTGCTTTATTCAAATTCTTCACTGTTGCTGTTATTATGTTATCTGGATTGAGTATGATATTTTATCACGTATTTTGGTATGATGAGGGAGGAAAATATGGCAGGACTACAGATTGGTATTCAAGAAATTGGTTTAAGACCAGACCTGGAGACACGGATTGGAGTTCCATCAACACATGGAGCCTGCTAGGTCACCTCTCTGCCGCGCTATACGGAAGCCTCTTCGCATATAGCGGCTGGGATAATGTTGGTACTTACATATGTTTGACAAACCCAATTTCTGACTACAACCATAGGCAAACTTCCTTGCAGCAGAGATGAAAGACCCCGGTCGTTCACTACCCATCTCCATTAATGCTGCAATGTTCACAGTCATTACTTGTTTCCAAGTTGCTAACATTTCTTATTATATCTTACTTCCTTGGGAAGTCGTTAGTTCGAGTGATGCCGTTGCTGTTGTAAGTCCTTCTGTTATTGTATTATGTCTTTTACCGATCTAGTCATTAATCTCTTCTTTCCAAGGTTGCTATGCGATTTACATTCGGAAAAGCCGCTAGCATCATCATTGGATTTCTAATCGCTGCTTCTTGTGCTGGTGCACTGAATGGCAACATCATTACTTACGGGCGCATGTCTGTCGCAGCAGCTGGACGGGGTTATGTTCCTGCTTGGTTTTATGCGGAGAACGGATTGGTGGCCCGATTGCTTCAGCCTTGCATCAATGTCTGTGGAAAGCCTTTCCGACAGGCAAAGAATAGCGGGAGCTTCTCCGAAAGATTTGCAGGCAATTGTTTAGCCCAGGAATGTCATTCGAATTCTCCCAAGCCTGCAACTAAGGATTCACATCGATGGTAAATTCTTACCCTTGCTATTCCCTTCTTCTGTATCATGCACTGACATCTTTCCAGGATCGCATTGACGTCTGGCTCTCTAGTCGCCACCATTTTCGTTATCGTAGGCAATTTCCGCACACTAGTAACGTTCATGGGCCTTGTGGACATGACGTTCTTCTTTCTTCCCGTACTGGCCGTCATCATTCTCCGATACAGAGATGCCGCAATAAAACGACCCTATAAACCCAGTGTTCTGTTTAGCGCTACATTCTGTGTAGTTTGTGCAATCGTTGTTGCAAGAAGTGTTGTTTTTGAACCGTTTCAAGCGCTTATTTTCCTGGTACTGCTGTTTCTGGGCGCAATTTGGTATAAGATGAGAGCATGAATAGATGCAAAAGAGCGGTAGAGGAAAAATATGTATCTGACTACTTTGAATCACTCTAACCTGGATAAATCATGAGCAAGGGCTTGAAAAGGAAGGGTAGGAAGCTAGGATAAAAAAGGCATACAATTTTCAAAAAACAAAAGAAATTGGATTGGCTAGACTCAGACTCGAACTGTGGACTCCAGATTTTTCCCGACCCGTCGGTCGAGACGCCGGCGCTTCTTCACGGCCCCCGTCGGGCAGCCTCTTGAGACCTTGCGGCCTCTTTGGACCTTACCGCTTCAGCTTTGCCTTAGCTTTAAAACCTGGCGTGCTACCGCTACACTATCTAGCCTGGATGTTGTTGAGATGGAATTGGGGAGTGTGGTACTTATACTAGAGCAATTCAAGTGTGAATGGTGAGATCCAAAAAGGAAAGGAGCGAGGGGTTTGAGTGGGATCGAAAAGAGATACCGACGAATATCTTGTTGCTAAGCCTCATCGGACAAGAGAAGTCAATACCTTTGTAAACACGATAATGCTGTGAACGCATCTGCGTAGGTACGTATCGCAGAAGCGGTAAGCGAACATTCTTTCAACAATAATTGGGTATATCATTAGATTCTAAGCAACAAGAGGCTAACATCCCTACTCCAGGCAATGGTCTACAACATCCCAAAAATCATAGCAAATACCCCAAAAAAATTGGGCAGACTCAGATTCGAGCTGAGGGTTCCAGAAATTTCGTTGGCTCTTGGCAAACTAGCTTTGACACGGTACTTCACGGGCCCCGTCGGGCGGCCTCTTGGACCTTACCGCTTCACCTTTTGTGTCTTTTGCTTGAGATCTGGCGTGTTACCACTACACTATCTAGCCGGGATGTTGTTGAGACAGGATTGAGGGGGGCGGCTATTATACCTTAGCAATCGGAGTGCGAGTGGTAAAATTTGAAAAAGGGAAGGCGCATGGCGGGCCGGGACGGGTTCCCGGAGAGAACTTTGTTGTTTAGCTGAGGTAGGACCAAATCAAGCAGACCTCGAAGGAAGTAATTGACAAAACCATAGATGGGTCACGATCCGCATTTGAAATGAGCGATTTCGAGATCAAACCAACGACAATAGTACATGATCAAATCTTAAGCAACGAGCTCAAAGCGGACCATCCAATTACTTTCTATCTCTACGTAACCATCTACGACAAAACAAAAAACACAGGAAAGCAAAAAATGAGACTGGCCAGACTCAGATTCGAACTGAGGACTCCAGATACATACCGCAAGCTAATGCACTACATCACGGGCCCCGTCGGGCATTACCGCTTCAGGAATCATCCGCTCTTTAGATCTGACGTGCTACCCACTACACTATCCAGCCTTAATGTTGTTGAGATGGAATTGGAAGGAACGACGATATAGTATGCAAGCCAAAGGCTGATGGTTGGGAGTGTTTGAGAGTGAGAAGGAGCGGATTGGGGGAAGGAGCGAATAGAGGAAGACCTGAGACAACTAAGACCTTGAAAGTCTAACGACGGGATTGAAGTTTGCAATATCGCAAGACTTGCGAAGAATGTATTTCCACAGAGCTCTATGGCAGGGTTTTGATTTGATTTGATATGATATGGCAGGAATCTACAAGCACGCGCAAAGAAATGGCAGAAGCAAAAGAAGAGCTCGATGGGATTTAGAATCACACCAATTCTCTTGAAATAAGAGCAATCGTACGCCTAACTCACACTTAGAGCTGGTGTGCTTCCTTTGCTAAGCCCTCAAAGGGATTCCTTGACTGACAGCCATGAAGAACACGTGTAGTCCGACATACGGCCTGAGCAAGCGTGATTCTCGACAAAAATAAACAGACTAATAACATGTTTGACAGGAACTCCAGCGTCCAACAGAGCTTCCTCAATTGAAAAATAGAAACTTCAAACGCTCAAAAGACGCAAAAGACGCAAAAGACGCAAAAAGAAAATGTTCAAATATTGGCCAGATTCAGTTCGAACTGAAGTCTACAGAACTCGGTCGGGTAGTCTCAGATTCCACACACGATTTGTATGCCCACGGGACATACCTCCTCTTTGCTTCGATCTTATCTACCCAAGCTATGCGTCTGTCGTGTTACCACTACACCATCTAGCCGTTTGGGTTGTTTGTTGAAGAGGGATTTGGAGGATTGGTACTATATAGCATTGGAATTACGGACATCCCGTCCAAATGGAATCCAATAACTCACAGCCCTAATACTTACAATGTGGGTATTAGTTTTTTTTCTAGAAGTATAGTCTTCTCCGTATTCGTCTTTCTAATTCTAGTCTTTGAGTGTCCACACGTTCACCGGATTCTATATTTTATAAACACATCCCTCTCCATCGCTTGATGCATTAAATAACATTCAATCTCCGTTTCTCAAATATTGATTGGCTGCTAACTTCCCCTTTCTCAAGTTTGTGCCAAGCAGAAACCCATAAGTAGACCGGTGTGTAGCAAACACCCAGCTTCTGGACTCAAATTACAAGAGTCACTGCCCAAACTGATAACCTCGAGGCTGGTTTGCTTGGTGAGTTGGAACCCGTTGAGGTTTTCGATCGCGTGGTTGACATGGGAAAGTGGATGTCGATTTCAGCTACCTTCCACGGTTGATCTATGGGAACACATGGGTTTAATGGAGAATGGGGGAAAAGAAATGAGTAAAGGAAGTACGTTGGTAGAAAGGGAAAAAGAAAGGAGAATAGAGAAGAGAAAAGGAAAATGCCAGTCGTATATTTGTGAGATTTGGCATCAACCACTCCAGCGTGAAGACTTCTCCATAGCTACGAGCAGTCGTAATATTCTCCTCTAAAGATCCGTTCTTCCCATCTCACAACCTCAGCGTTGCAGAGCACTTAGAGGCGTAAAAACAGAGACAGATTCTATCTCCCAAACCCAAACCACCCCTTCTTCTTCTCCTCGCCCTTCTTCTCACCCCCCACTTCCGCCCCCGCCTTCGCATCGCCCTTGCTCTGGAGCAAAGATTTGCTCTCCTTCGTACCAGCCCTACCAGGATACTCGATATAATTCCAAGCCACATCCAAAAACAGCGGCTTAACAGGCACCGGCCTCAGCCTCGGCGGCCAATCCACAAGATGCGCATCCTCTTTCTTATCAAAAGTAACATACTCACCTAATCTCTCCACAACAGGAGCAGCACTCGCGGCGTTTTTCGCGGTGAGTGCGGAGGCGTTGTCGTTGTGTTTGTGTAGTTCTACTAAAGCGCGGAGGTGGAGGGTTTGGTGCGTGAGGGTTGTGTGGAGGGATTGGAGGGTGGAGGGGGTGATGTCGAGGCGTGGTGGGGTGGTGGATTTGGTGGTGGGGGATTTTGAGGAGGTGGCGGAGAGGGATTCGAGGGCTGATGAAGAGAAATTGGTTGCGCGGAGGAGGAGGGCTAGGGCGTTGCGGTGGGAGGAGAGGAGGGAGTAGGAGTGGGATATGTTGAGGCATCTATATTGATTTGTTAGCATTGTCGAAAGTGATGTGGAAGGGCTGATGTACTCACTTCAGCGCTCTAAAATAATCTCTTTTCCCATTCATTTCTTTGACGAAAGATTCATCCCTCACTGCACCGGGCACTTCAAGTACGGAGTCAATACTCTGCAGTATGGCATCGTACAACACGACTCTCTCCCTTAATCTAGCCAGTATCCTTCCATTACCCTCTTTTTTCTCGGTCTCCTCGCCATCATTGCCCGTCCCCTTCTTTCTTTTCCTCACAACCGCACCGCCAATACTCACTCCATCGTCCTCACCAATGAGAACACGATTCCGCCCCACACGCCAAGATATCATCTCATACTCCACAGCGAGGAACGTAACTCGCAGGTCTTGCATACGAGAATCACTTTCCGACACTCCTTCTTTCTCGTGCTCTTCGATGGCTCTCCTGACAGCATCGACGACGTCTTGTGCTGCTATAAGAACGTCATCATATGCGGCCGCTTTATCGCGAGCATTCCCATCACTGTCTTCTAATTTTCGAGTTAGGCCTTCGGCAGCAGTATTCGAAGCAGCGAGTGCTTGTCCTATGGACGCGTCTGGAATTCTGGCTTTCCTGCCCCTCCATGTAATGGTTGTGGGAATATTATTCGCCGTACCTGCCTTCTCCCCCTCTACTGACGCTTCATCCTCAAATGCTGCGGGGTCGATAGCCTCGATCGCTTTCACGAGCGTCGTCTCACCTCGTGGAAATAATTTCCTTGATACATCAACGACTGCAAGCGTCCGTGGAATATGTGATTGGTATGCCGCGAAACGTACTGCGGGATCAACAGTCGTAGAAAGTAAATCCTTGAAAACCTCTTTCTTCGTACTCTTCAATAAACTCGCGTAGATAACCCTAGCAACACTATATTCCTCAAGACAAGAACTCCACATCTCCCTCTGAAATTCTTTATTAGAACTTCTAGAGGTGTGTGCATGTTTTTCGAATTGCTCCGCTCCTGCCAATGAAGAAGCATAGGCTTTCGCTTCAAGGATATCGGTGTCTGTCGCGCCAGTGAGGGATTTTGACGAAGAGAGTAGGTCGCATAGGTATGATGCTGTTTTTGCAGCTTTATTCAATCGCGATACAATCTGCCAGCGTGTGGAGCCGGGGATGGGTGCGTCTTCACCAACGGAAGCTTTCATCGCCATGGCGTGGGCAAATGCTCTCTCCACTGTTAATAATTGGAGGTGTACGTATCTATCCCGCCGCAGGTATTAGCTATAATCTCCACAACATCTCCAATACGCAAGTGTGAAATCGTGATTACTTACCCAACATCCTTGCCCACATCCTCCGCAGTAATTTCTTTCTGCTTTGAAAATTTGGCATTCTTCTTGATCGCTAAGCCGAGCTTCTTTTTCACTGACGCTAGTTGTCGCGACAGTTGTCCGTGGTAGGATTTATAGTCGCCGATGAGGAGGGCGGCGTCTCGGCGTGTGATTATGAAGGATGTGATATCCATTGTCATTCCTTATTCCTCTTCTATCTAGAGCTATTATAGAGGGCAAGCTTGAGAAATAGAGGGGGTGTACTCAACGATGATAGTGGGGTGTAGTTGTGGGAGTGCGAAAATAAGCGTGAGAAGGGCCGCAATACGCTAGTCCTGCTTGAGAAAATTGATGATCGTCTCTCTCGTCTGATCATGATTTCCATAACTTTTCCTTCGATATTATCACACGACAATCATGCAAACGTTATCATAGCCTTCAATCGCATCTGTATACTACGTGTGATGCTAGAGCGCGCAGCTTCGTCATGCATAAACACCACTACCAGAAGCCTCTCTCGCAATTGCCCGCGAAAACTGCATTCGAATCGTAAACTCCACTCGGCATTTTGGCATCATGGAGCCGGTGATCTGCAATTGCCATCATGGTGGACTATCATTGAACCCATCGCCGCGGCGGTGCAAAAGAGAGATGTCAATGTCGGCATGTTGGAATTTCTATATCCTCCCCGAACGTTGGCGTTGATGAGGAAGATATCTGGTGGCGCAAGAGTGCCGAGGAAGGATGTTGATAGTACGATTAATCGCGTTAGCAATGGCAAAGCAAGAGCAAGGAAATTCTCGTCGTTGGATTCGAGGAGGAATGATATGGCCAGTCATATTCTCGGCTTCCCGAACGAGGCAAGGGTGGATGACCATCAATTCTCGTCCTTAATGACGGAGCAGCCATTGCCATCGTATAAAGTCCCAGAACCACTCGCTATGTTACAAGGAACTCTGGCGGGGCCTTTGCCAGCACACTCTGAAAGCCAAGCATACGAAACACCATGGCAATTATACCTTCAGTTGAAACCAGAAAATCGGACACAACGCCTCATCGTCTCCTTACTAAACTACATTTCCTTCTCGACCCGCCAGACCGAGTCCGTCCGTTCAATTTTCCTTCTCCAATCTCCAGCTCTGACACCGCAACGTGGTCAACAAAGTAATGCCACAACATATTACTCAGCCATCCTTTCTCTACTCCATCGAAATGCCCTACCCGCTGCAGTTTCTACCCATGAATCTGCCATACAAGAAGGTGGTAAAGGATATACGGGCACGAATATCCTGCTTGCGCATCTGCTGCAGAGGGAAGAGTGGGATATGGCACTGCAAGTGTACACGACGAAAATGGCAAGTCTGTCTGAAGCGGATAAAGATTGGTTGGGAGATGATAGGACGAGTGTATGGGATGTGGTTGAGAAATTACCAGAGTTATCATCGTTGGTTACGCCGTTTTTGTTTCGTGCAAAGGCCAAATTGGATACGACGTATGCGCATATACGGACTTTCGTTACGGACTTGACTGTCAAGGCATCGATTGCTGCTATTGCGAGTGGGAATCCGGAGAGAGTATGGCCTTTGTTGCGGCATTTGCAGAAGATGGATATTTTGAGTCCAAAGGTGTATGAGATTCTTCTTCCCAGCGCTTCGAATAGTTTGAGGGAAACGGAGTTGGCTCGGCCTGGATATGTCACGCGATTCACTCTTTTGAAAAAGCTTTGGGTGGAATACAGGTCACTTCCCGATATTCATCCAAGTTCCCCTCTGATGGACCAGATTATTGAAGCCGTATTGCTGCACAATCTTCCTAGATCTCACATTAGGGATCGCATTTCCGAGAATGAAGTTTTGGAGGACTACAAGAGGTTTCTCCATCTAGAAACATTACCCGAAGATATATCCCTTCTGCTAATGCAATCGTACGCCTCCACTGGAGATGTTGAACGAGCCACAGAGTTGGTTGACCAGCTTCGCGAGAGTGAAGCACCACAAATGAGCGCTGAAATCATCGCAGCTTGGTTAATGTGTATCGCCACTGGACCAAACCCCCTACAAACGATAACAGAGATGAACAAATTCCGCGAACAAGAACACTGGACTCCGGACGCACCATCTTACGCCGCCATTCTGGAAGCGTATTTTTGCGCCAACGACACCGACAACCTCTACAAAACATTCAATATCTTGATCGAGACTAATGTTCCCCTGACACCGCAAATTCTATTGCCAATTTTGATAACCCTCTCCAATCATGGCCATGCCCAAATCATAACATCAGTCCTCGAATTAGCAAAAGCACAAGACCTCGCCATTACAGTCCCCTTGTTCACAACCCTCGTAAAATCGCACTCATCAACACATAATATCCCCGCTGCGATGGAGGCCGCCGAAGCAGTCACGCAAGCATGGCGACAAGGTCAGATTGATGGGCCTGTGACGGAGATTTGGAATGCTATTCTCAAGTATGTGGCGCGCTATGGGAATTTCAAAGGCGTGAACGAGATTTTTGCGCGAATGGGAAATGAGGGCGTTGAAGTTGACGGGGAAAGTTACAGGGGAATCTTGATGGGGCTTTGCAAGAATGGGAAGGTCGAGATTGCGGAGAAAATGCTGGGACAGGTTCTAGAGGAGAAGGGGATTGTGGTTTTACCGGAGTATTACGCTGTTGTTATGAGAGGGTGGTGTGAGAATGGGATCTTCGATAAGGGGATTGAGTTGTTCAGGGGAATGGAGAGCAAGGGTATAGAGCCTGATGAAGCGTGTATGGTTGAGTTCATGAGGCTGCTGTGTAGGAAAGCACTTCGGAGACCTCTTGATGAGGTTTCTCCGGCAGAGTCGAAGAAAGAGCATGATTTTGCAGAGGAATTACTTACGGTCTTTGAGGGACTACAACGTCCTGAGGCTGTTGAAGCAGCTGAGATTGCTATGATACGAGAGTTTGGGACGGCGAAAAAGTGGGAGGGCGTGCAATTGTGGGTACAGGTCTATGAGGAGAGAATCAAGGGGGAGATGTCTACTGCGGTGCTCGAGGCGCTTATGAGTGCTGCTGCTAGGTGTGAGAGGTGGGATGATATAGGGGATTACTGGACTCGGTTTCTGAGGCAAGCGGAGGAATTTGCTCGAGTTGGTGACGTAGAGCTTGTGTTGCCTGCTGTGGACGAAGTCACAAGCGAGTCTCTGGCGGTTACAAAGGAGGAAGACTCTAGTAGTGCCACAGAAAATGATGCGCTCGCCCATCTCGAGCATGAAACATCGTGGTCTGGACTCCCCCTCGATTTCAAAGACCACTCCAACGTCACTGGGGAGCTTTTGGAAACCCCAGCAGGAACGCCGCATTCTGAAAAGTTGCAACTCATTCCCTCGCGTCGAGAATCAATTTCAACGGCCTTGAAATTTTACATTGATTCTCTCGTTGCGAGGAACGAGTCTCGAGAAACTCTCAAAGAAATGGTTGATGACCTGAGGTCCCAGGGGTGGGAACTCAACGCCCTAGCTCTGAATGCTTATATCCGCGCGCTTATTGGGAAACGTCCCTTAGAAAACGAATTACTCGTCGATCTGGAAGAGGAAGAGGAGGTGGAACAGGAGTATATGTCTTCCGAAAGCGCGTACGTAGGCGCGACCACTCGTGAAGGTGATGGTACTTTTCCATCTCCAGCTGTAGCAGCTTTGTCTCGTTTACCCAAACTCCCTGCCATTACGCCAACGCCACCGCCGCCACTTCCTTCGACTGAACATATCATCCACGCTTTCGCGCAAGCGGAACAATATCTCTCTCCCAGTTTCCCCGGATGGATTCGCGAGCGTGCCACGCCCATCCCGAAGGATAAAGAAAGTATCTGCTGCGAAGGCTATCATTTCATGGACACAACATCCATGCCCCGAGTCTCACGTCTCCAAACCCTCTCCTTCGAAACCATACTAGATTTACGCGACATACTCTCCTCGGTGGAAGATCGTGCCAATACTACACGAACACCAGCACCAATAACATTTCCCCCTTATCTCCCCTCAACCTCTCCATACCCACTCGCCTCACATTCACCATCATATCACACCACCGCAGAAGATACAACCAACTACCGCGATCTTTTCACAAAATCACATCGCCTCGCTCCATTGACAATACGTATCACGTCTACTGTACCACTGCTGTGGGTGCCTGATAATAAGGACCCGGGGTTGTATGGTGATAGGATGGAGAGGAGGGGTGTGATGGGGAAGGGGGCGGGGGATTGGGGGTATAAGGAGAGGTTTGTTGGTGGGAGTGTTGATTTGGGTGGGCAGGAGAGGTTTGCGGATTTGAGGGGGTGGAGGTGGGCTAGGGAGTGAGGGTGGATGAAGAATGGCTGGGGATGGAGAGGGAGATTGGTGTAGTGTGTACAGGGGCTTGGGAGGTATAAATATGTGTACCATGATTATTGTGGATATCGTGTAAATCTGTAAGTGTATCCATGTTGGACAATTGATACTCCTGCCAATTGAAACTCGGACAGGCTCTGAGGAATCCTAAACTGGAGAATCTATATTTGTAAAGCTTTTAGCATATTTAGAGCTTCTTATATCGACTTATTAGTTGATATCTAGAAGCCGAGAAGATAATAGAGCTTTTTTAAGGCTCCATTATAAGTTTATAGCCCCCAAGGATTCCAGCTACATCCGAGTTTCAATTGGTAAGAGGGAGTATACCATGTGTTCTTGACGAAATCAAAACACTGCATTTGATTGTCATAGCTCCCCTCACCGTCCACTTTCCTCCATGCGCCACAACTTACGGAGGAAACAAGTATGTTTTGACGTGCTAAATAGTCTCTTTTTGTCAAGCTACAGCGTTGTAGAGCAGCGTCTAATTACCGTCGTCGTTCCTCTTGTCTGCATGTAAGAAAACCACAACATCCGCAAGAAGCGAAACATATTTAAAATAAATAAAACAGATGCAAAATCAATCCTTCCACTACATTTCATTTGCAAAAAGAAAAGAAGCAGCAGATATGCCAATAACAACCAATATAAAATACCTTTCCCTCAAACTCCCAAATTAAAAATCCAAACAGAATGGCCACATGGTGTAGTTGTCAACCCACAAACAGACGTATAGTAAACCGTTGGTATGAAACTCCAAATAGCGCCATCTATGGCAGCAGAGTTTGGAGTGGATTTCGCGGCCTGCTTGACGTTGAGTTTATTTATTTTTATTTTATTGCTTCTTGAGATTTTAATTGCTTGCGTGGAGGGGGATTGGTATAACCTTGGGGAAAGAGAGGGAGTTGAAGTTTTGTGTTAGTGAAAAGCCTTGGAGGTTTCAATAAAGTAGTAGGGTAATAAAGAGAGTAACCAACTTTAGCTCAGAAGAAGTAAGAAGAAAAAGAGGATAGTAGTGTGCAAAAAAACCTCTGAAGTTGATAGATACTCATGGTTTTAGGAGGCCTATTTCGGATAAAGTTGTTTGTCTCTTCGATGGGTGTTAGCAAATATAAATAGGTCTACTCCCTCAAACTACCTGCAACAATCACCCAAAACGGCTAGATGGTGTAGTGGTTAACACGACAGACGTATAGTGGGCGTGGATGAAGCTTCAAGTTGGACTTGCCACTTACGGCATTGCCACCTAGGGCCCTTCCATTCCAGCTTCGAGGTGGTTCCACGACTGCCTGACGAGTTCTGTAGACTTCAGTTCGAATCTGAATCTGGCCAAATGTTCTTTTCTTTTGAGTAATAATCTTTTGATAGTTTTAGTCTGCACATCCACGTTTTAGTCGCGTTTAGCTTCTGTTTTTGCGATGAGAGTGCTTTTTACTTGGAGTTGATAGCCGCAGCTTCGGAGATTGAGGAACGAGGTAGTTTTCTTTTGAGAGACTGTTCTTTGGGTGGGTAGGGAGGTCATTGGAATAGCAGAAGTAGATTTAGTACATTAAGAGAATTGAAAGCATAAAAAGACCAATATGTAAACAATTTTTTGGAAATATGCGAAAAAGTAGAAAGAGAGAACACGCTGGAGGTAAGATTTTAACACTTCAGAGAAAGATCATCTGCCTTCCCTACCGCAAGACTCCTGCATTTGTAAATTTGTATAACACTACCCTCTCAGAGATATCCTCAACAAACAACCAACACGGCTAGATGGTGTAGTGGGAACACGACAGACGGGTCACCAAGTGGACGTGATAAGCATCGAGGGTGTGGGCCCACTTGAAGGGCATGCACCTTTATATGTGGAATCAGTGGGCCACTTGACGGGGTTCTGTAGTCTTCAGTTCGAATCTGGATCCAGCCAATTAAGATTTCTTTTTTTGGTGTTTGAAATTTTGATTCTGAGTCAGCAAGTTGGATGTTTGCTTGTCACAGGCTTATTCTACTTTTATTTTTGTTAGATATGTTAGTTACTACTTGCGGGAGAGAAGCAAGCTTAGCCACGTGTTCAGATTCGATCAGAAAAAAATGAATCAATAATAGAGGGCTGAGGATATAAAGAAAGATTATGTGAATATTGCGCAAAATCTGAATAGAATCAGAGAGAAATGCTGGGTGGCCTACACGTCTACACACAATTTGATGCATGACCTTCACGGATGTTAATCAACCAAGCCTGCAAGCCTGCAAGATTATTCCGGCGGATGTGATAAGACAATTTGATCTACAAGCGACTGCATACTGCTTGCGAGAGGACGTAAAAGTGTCATCAATAAGCATTTCTGCGTACTGAATTCATGCAAGTCGAATGCAACACATCGGTTCACTATGCTTGGAATCGATTCACTTTGAAGAGCACGACTGCCATGGAACTAGCGCGCACACAACGGAGGAAGAAGACGCAGGAGTCCTAAACCACTCGGGTGAGCTGGATCATACTTGTGCGAAGTTCTTGCCTTTGTCACCTTGTCCCGATTGCTAGAGGCTTAGCGTGCAGTGAGCTTAAACAGATCAAGCTAGTGCTGGTCTTCTCATTACCAGAACAAGACGTGATACAAGAGGACTTGATATATTGCGGCATCGAGATCAGGGTGGGATACGAGTGTCATTCCAAAGTCAAGGTGACTTCATCAAATTGTGAAAGACGCTCGACACTATATGGAGATCGCCTGGTGTGACGTCTGGTGGGCCGTACATATCTTGGCTTCACATTGTTGTCGTCCATTGATGAGGCATCGGACTTGGTACCTTCAATCTCAGTATTTGCTTGAGGCGAAGGCCTGCCGATGTCTGAGTCGGCCAGTTGCGGTTTTGGTCCTTCTGCCTCCGACTCATACCTGCCGTCATATTCCCAATCACTGTCATCCAGAGAATAGCGGTCGAGAGTTGGGTCGTAGTCGAAACAATAAGCATTTGCCAGTCCAATTCGGCGATATGTGTGAGTCTTGCCGGACACCGGAGTGAGGAGAAGGAGGTGTAAGAGCGGAAAGCTAAGCCTAGGGTTGCCGGAAGTGGCTAGACAGAGCGCTATTACTTCGATGCTGGGAATAGGTTCTTTTCCAAATAATTTATAAACAAAGTTGTTATCTTCGGGTTGGAAGAGTGGTGTCGCAGGTGTGAGGACACCGTCTGAAAATCCCAATCGCATGATGCGCGCCCGGAATGAGAGCTCGGCTTTGATGAGTTTAGATACTAGTGGTTCTCCGGTCCACTGAATATCTGAGTCCAAAAGAACGGCATCATATTTGCGCCACTCCAGCTCCGTCGCCGGGATTACTTGCGTACATTGCGGCCCGTACACAGTACTCTCTCTTTCAAACCCGGTGAATGACGAGAATCTCTGAACACGAAACGACATCCACGACCAAGATGGTAGACCTTCGTAGTACTCCAAGTCCGATCCGGGTTCCAAATCGGGCTGAATCATCAAGTAGGACGCCAAATCTTCTTTCCAGCAGCCAACGAGCGGAGTATACCCCGTGGCAGTATGATAGTACCAGGTAATTCCTGCCCAAGCAGGTAAACGATCTTCAGCAATTGTCAATTGCCGCTCGACATATTCAGAAAACCAGCGACACCATATATCAAATGCGTCTGAAGGAGAATACGACGCAAGAAGTCCTGCCAATGGTAGCCGTGATTTTTCCGGTTCAGCATGGATCAGAGCAGCGCTGGAGTGCCTTTGAAATGTGCCATCTTCCGAGAGGAAAGTTCTGCTACATCGCCAGTATATCTGATCGCGTGCAAAGCATAACAATCGTGGAGATAGAAGACATTCCTGGAGCGTCCACGCTCGCGAAGTCAGCGGCCAGAAATGCGTCGGATCTGAATCTTTGGAGGCTCCTCGCGTGAATGGAAGAAGATATACTCTTCTGCCTTTGTCAGAGTCGAAAGGATCATCTATGAATTTGGTTGAGCCTGGATTATCCAAGAATAGGCCTTCGGAGGAGTTGTGGGCGGATACGGCTGCGATTGTCAAGTAGCTGTTTCGATATATGGAAGCCATTCGCGCGGCCTCCCTTTCCCAATCTTCCGGGTCATCTTGGACGATACATAACGAGTCTATCCATATGTAGCTGATATTGAGGGCATTCGCAACGTCGATGGCATCACGAAACGTACGAGGGAGAGCAGCGAGAGGAATACGCTCCCGGTGCGATGCCAAGGAAGCCATCGTGGTCTTGGTAGGAGTTGCTGCTTTTCCCCAGCAATGACTGAGGGCTAGGTAAGGCATAAACTCTAATTCGCACTTGTTCGGTGCTATTAACCGACAATACTGGCGTTCACCACTTTCTGCGATTTCTATCACTCGATTGGGCCATTCAGGTAGTCCTTCAGAGCACCCAATGGTACTGTGCTTTGCACTACATTCTGATATCCAATCATGGATCAAAGGAATCCTCTCATTGATAGTGGGAGATGACTTTTTCCATATTGGTCTTTTCACGTTTTCAGCTGTTGTGGTTAGATATCTGCTAGACAAGAGCACGTCAAGATCTCACTTCGATTAGTGCTCAAAAGAAACTTTCTCTTTCCTAATATCTCCCAACTTGGCTCTGGAGCATGAGCGCGTTTGTGAATTCCAGCTGTGATCATTATCACTTTCAAATTGGCATACTTTTCCCGGTGGACGTCGCCGGCCTGAGCATACCACTCCGTCGTGATATACACATTCGTGGGTTTACCTGCATTGTCTTCCTCGACTCCTCGTGCTATCACATCGTCTTCTTTGAACAATTGAACCAAGAAAGCGCATGATGGACATGAAGAGGCTGACCGAAGGAGCTGCGATACGGATTGATGACGCGAGTCCTCGTCATTGAGCTCGTAATTTGGTTTGTCATGAACATAAGTAATCATAGAACAATGGTAGCAAGCTGCCATTATATCGGATCAAAGGATAACTTCTGGACGGTTAATGCTGAATGGAAGTGCTGCCTTGGAGGGACGTTACTGTTGTTTTCCTATGAATGGTGACTTCTTGGCGCTCATGAACTTTTTAGATCGCAGAAGGGAGAAGAGTTCCCTGCAGCGTGCACGGGCCCATAGCCTGCACGCAAAACCGATTTCTATATACTAACTTTAAAAATTAATTACTCTACAACTACTTAATAAAATAAGCTTAAATTTTTATAGTAATATATTCTATATATATTTATTTAGTCTTTTAAAGGTTATAACCTATTAGGTACTATAGTAGCTAATATATTTACTTAACTTATAGCGACTAAATTCGCTCTTAGATCTATTCCTTATATATATTATTATCTTCTACTATAACTACGACTTATTTAGGCGGCTTAAATAGCTTAGATTAACTCTTTAGCTCTAGTATTACTAATATTAGGTTAATTTTTAATTATTTATTAATTTCCTTTAATATTTTTACCTTCTATATAGCCTACTATAACGACTAGAAAAATAGCGAGGAAGAAATAATAGGATAGAATAATATAATAGAGGAAAGTATAGTAATAGAGGAATTAGAATAGTAGCTTAACTATATAGAAGTATTAGATTCTAGAGTAAAGCTAGAGTACTAGATTATATAACTAGCTAAGATATAAAGTATAAGGCTAAGAAGTAAAGCGTATAAGCTATACTATTAGATAAGTATACTTTAGAGAATAAAGCTATAGGAGGAGCGCTTTAAGAAGATATTAGGTAGAATATAAGAAAGAGTAAGTAAATAGGTTTCTAGAGCTTCTTATAGAGTCTTAACCCTAGATCTATAATAACCCTAGATCTATAATACGAAAATTAGATCTTAATATACGAGAATACTACGCTACGTCTACGTACTACTAGCTCCCTAATAAAACTATCTAATAAATTCTTAGAACTCTTATTATCTTCTTCTTTAGAAGTCTTAACTATAATTACTTTATATAGTAGCCTCTATAGCTTTTTTACTTTAACGTGCGTCTTCTTCTTATAGGCTATATATAATATATCTATAGTTATATAGACCGAAATACCCTTTAATTAAATTCTTTTACTTTTTTTAATCTTCTTCTACTTCTATAGAAGCTTAGCTTACTTAGCTATTTATTTAGCTTAAATTATAATAGTTATATTTTATATTTTATAGAGGTAGGTTATACGCTCTATATAGTACTTTACTAGTAAAACAATAGTAGGCTACTTACGTAATAACTCTATAAATCTTTTATTTAATCTTAATAGTTTAACTACTTCTAGAAGAGAGCTCTATAGTAAAGAATAATTAAGAGTAATCGTTATATCTAGTATAATTAGTTAAGAAGCCGGTATAGGTAAGTCTTTTAGAAGTAATCTAAGTACTTATATAGGTAGTATAGGCTATAAGCTAGTACTACGCTATCTACTAAGGATATTCTTCTTACTTATTATCTTTTCGCGTATATAGGAGAGTAAAGGGTTTCGTATAGTACGGGACGGGTCGGGTTAGTATATATCGGCCCTATACTATAGTAGTACCGGATTATTATAGTATAGTAGTAGTACGGTATAAAAATTCTAGTATTCTACTTAGGGTTTCGTACGGTATAGGACGGGTCGAGTTAGCGTATATCGGCCCCGTACTATAGTAGTACGGGACTATTACGGTATAGTAGTAGTACGGTATAAAAATTTCGGTAGCCCGCTCCCGATTTATTCAATATCCCAATTTTATAGTAGTATTTATAGTAGTCTTAAATCGTTAGAATTTTATATTTAAACAAGATTCTATTTAATACCCTAACTACATACAAAAATTAAATATATAAGAGTTAAACCTTAGAGTTAACCCTAGCTCTCTTTTATAGAGAGGTAGAGGTAGTACTACGCGTTATAGTAGTCTTTTATATAACTACCTATAGAGTTTTACTAATACCTTGTCCTCTAGAAGGTAATAGAGTACCTACTCTATTTAATTAAGAACTAATCTAACTTCCTAAACTAACCTAACTTCCTAAAATAGACTAAGAACTAACCTAACTAACTATAGTATTATCCGGATTATTATCCAAATTATTATATCTATTAAAATTACTTACTAGATCTCCTATCTCCTTATTATTATCCTTATTATTAGAAAACTCTTCTATATTACTAATATTAACTCTTCTTATCTACTCTATAACTTAATTTAGTATCCTATTATCTTCTTCCTTCTTAGCCTTAAGTTTCTCCGGCGAGATTACCTTAATATATATAAGAAGGTAATATCCTTACTTTATCTCCCGATTCTCCTTATACTATATATAGTAG